>JARQSW010000008.1:1646149-1678649 GCA_030142375.1 Calameuta pallipes
TCTCTCTCTCTCTCTCTCTCTCTCTCTCTCTCTCTCTCTCTCTCTCTCTCTCTCTCTCTCTCTCTCTCTTTCTTTCTACTTTTCATTATTCATAACATCATCGTCTCCCTCTAATGCTAATGAACTATCATAGGTAGGTAGGTACTAAATCGCGCAATCGAGAATTCTCGTTCCCTTCATCCGTTAGAATGGGTCGCCATTTTGATTTCGTCTTCGTAATTTACGCGAAGATGGAAATTGAGTACGTGATCGAGAAATTCGGGGGTAAAGCGAGCAGTGACTAAGTAAATGAAAGAAAGAGGATGATAAAGTGATGGCGAAGGGAACGAGAAAAAGGATTAAGGTGCCCGAAGGGTTTTTGGGTCTGTTAACCACCTTTCCCTTCAGCCCTTCGTTCCTTTTCCTTTGTATTCTCGTCTTTTCGTTAATTCGCGCGCACTTTCGGAGACTCGCTACGTGGACGCGCACGCTATTCGTGCGCGCACTCAGGAATGACAAGACGCGATACGCGCTCGCGGGTCACGGTCAGGTCACGGTTACGGTCACGGAGTGGTTCGACGAACCGGATAAAAAAAAATCTACCTCATCTCGTCTGCGCAGTTCGATGAGCTTCCTCAGTCTCCGTTATGAAGATCAACCGTCTCTGTTATGCTACAGGAACCGTGATGGTCGCCGTTGTCGTTGCAGTTGGTCCGTCAGTGTCATTGACTGTCGTCATTGTTGTCGTGACTGTCGTCATCGCGATCGCGTTACGCGGTTAGATTATTCGCAGCTATGCTCCACGCTATATAGATACATTTATGTACAAGTGGCGCCACCATTGCGGTGCTCGGACTATACGTACTTGCTGGACAATTGTTTGGCCAGTTCCGTATACTTGAGAAATTTCGAGTGCGGCGACTCCTCGAGCGGCGACGTCGTCGGCTGGGATGGACTGCCGTTCGTCTGATTCAACGGCGGTGACTTATTGCGTTGGGATGGAGGTGACAGGGAGCTGCGACTGGGACCGGAAGTGCCGCTACCGGTATTGGAACCACCGGCACCACCACCTGAGGGAGGCTGAGATGACGCTGCCGAGGAACGTGCCACGGTCAGGGGGTCGGGAATTACGCCATCCTTGACGAAGTGCATCTTTGAAAGATGATGCCTGTAGGCACCCTTTGAGATGAAGGGTGTGTCGCAAAAGGCGCACTTCATTATGGAGTCGGCCGTGACGACGGCATCGTTGCAGGCCCAACTGAACGCAAGAATGGCACCTGGTGCTGGTCCTTGACCTGCTGTCACTGATCCGCTACCGCTACCTGGACCGATGGACGTCGCGGCTCCGGAAGTCGCTCTGACATTGCTGGAACCGCTGCCTCCTCGTGTCTCGGTTTTGTCGCAGAGTTTCTGAAGGGCTGCTAAGGGATGACTACTGGATTTACGTCCTTGTGAGTCACCCGTGTTACCGGAACCTCCACCAGGTCCACCTCCTCCGGAGAGGCTATCGAACATGGAGGACAGGGCACCGAGACTGCTGGACGCCTTGGTGTCCGGAGTACCTCTTGGTGTAACTGAACGATCGCTGCTGGCTGGACTACTGGTGCTGTTTCTGCATGGACTCCTAGGCACCTGTTCACCTTGACCGGTTGTCCTGGGTGTTGGTGGATTCGCAGGTGGCGACAGACCATCCCTACCATCCTCGGCTACCGTGGACTCTCTCTGATGATTATAACTGTCGTCATCCTCTCGACAATCATCCACGATCTCCTTCTTGACGACGACCTCTCTGCTGGGAGGCGAGGGGTCATCATCGCCACCAGCACCGTCTGGGTCTTCCTCACGTGGCTCCTTCTTAATGACAGGTTCCTCATCTCCGGATTCTTCCGTCGTGGGATGATGACGCGACCCTAGGATCTGCTGAGGTTGTTTATCAGGCGTGACTCGATGATGATGCGGATGGGTATGAGAATGCGACAACCTATCGTGGCCCGCGGACAGATCAAGTCGACGCTCGGGTGTCATGGCGTCGGTCCGGCCGCTGCCTCGTTCCGATATCGAGCTCGACTCACTTCCACTTCGTTCTCTTCTCGCCGCCGCCGCGGCCGCTGCAGCTGAATTATAGTGCTGTTGTTGTTGCTGCTGCTGATAGGAACGCAGGAGGTTCATGGTCTGAGGATCCACAAGAGGCTTCGTATAGTCAACGCTCTCGTCGATACCCAGACGCTTCAATATACTGGACCCCATCGGGGCGCCGGTTTGGGAATGATGAAGTCCCGCCGCAGCACCATGCCTGACTCGTGAGTCAAAACTCTTCTCGATGAGCTTCTCTATGGCGTTGAGTACGGAAGGCGAAGAGGAGCTGGTGCTCTCGGTATTACCCGTCGGCGTAGGCGTTTCCTTTCCAGGTGTCGTGGCGTCGCTTGCTGACGATGGTGAACGATGATGTCTCGACGAGACCGACGACGCATCCTCATTGACACTTTTGCGTCCACTTTCTTGGGACGGTACCATAGGCGCCACGTGATTCGACATCAGGGCGTTTTTCAGAAAGTTCCGTTGACTCAGACCCACTGCCCCGGCACCGATGCACTGTCTGATGTGTTCCACGAAGATGGTGGTTTCGATTTTTTCACCGCACTTCTCGCAAGTTATGCGACCGGCGTGCTTGCCCAGGGCATGACCAATACCGATCGCCCCGGCATCACCATTCTTGAACTCATTCTGGGCCCGCTCGAGTTCCAAGAGCTTACGCACCGGTAAAGACTTTTTCCGCTTCTCTCGAGTCTGTCTTCGGCGTCCTCCACTCTCCGTTATGGAGCGCATTATGTGTTCCTTGTAGTGGGAATTCTTCACCATGTGATTGCTGAGTTCCTTGAGCGAACTGAACGCTTGGTCGCAGACCTTGCAAGTCAGAACAGCACTCACGTGACTGCTAGTGGCACCGCTTCCGGGACCACCTCCTCCGTGACCGCTGCTGCCTCCACCAGGAGGTGCACTACCAGTTCCACCACCGCCGCTACCAGCAGATCCTCCTCCAGCGCCTCCACCGCCGCCTTTACTCTCATCCGATGACTTCCAAGAGATGATCTGCTCCTGAGAGATGATGTTCGTGTAGTGCTGGGTCTGCTGCATGTGCGAGGTCATCTCTGCAAGGGAACGGAAGCTTTGACCGCACCACATGCACTTTAGGATCTGTCGCGTCTGCTCTGCGCCCTTGCCAAGCCATACATCCTGACCGCGCACTAGCTTTCTTGGCAACGGCATAGTTTCCTTGATGAGAAGATTCAGCTCAGAGGGACTCTGCTTGCTACTTGGTGTGCCACCAGCCCCGCCCCCACTTGTCGACGTCTGGGATTGATGCTGAGGTGGTTGAATGTTTTGAATCGGTGGTTGTTGCCCGTGAAGACTGGACGGAGATGGTGGCACCGGCATATTTACACCGCAGTGCTTAGCCTCCTTCATGTGCGTCGTCATGGCGGCCAGGGTAGGGAAGCTCTGCTTGCACCAGACACACTTCAGTACGTCTTTGGCCTGATCAGCGCCCTTGTTGAGCCAGTGCGACTGCCAGGCACTGTGACGACTGCTACCAGAGCTCGTGGCTGTCGTGGATCCTCCACCAGTCGGACCACCACCTCCCGACCTGTAGAGATCCTCGCCACCGAGTTTACTAAGCTCGCTCATCTTTTCCAAAGCCTTAGTCGCTTCGCTGGGCTGATAAGACTTCTCCAGGGCGACCGGTGGTTTCATCTTGCCGTTCCAAAGCTGGTGCTCCACCCCGCCGGAAGCCTTCGGCGAGAGCTGCTGTTGACTAGTAGCCGCCGCGACGGCCGCGGCGAAGTAAGGGAAATGCGACGCGACTACCGGCGACGTCCACGGGGAGACGACTGGTCGGCTGTACGATGAGGGTGATGCTGATTCCTGATGCGTAGCTGCTGCTGTGGCGAGTCTCGAAGACTTTCTAGGTGGTGGTGGTGGTGAATCCTCGGGTCCAGGACGCTTACGTCCTGGTACAGACAGATCCAGGGGTCCATTATTCGTCTCCGAGGACGAGGAAGGCGTAGGGGGTTTGCTCAGGTTCAGTATATGCTCGTCCTCGTCCTCTTCCGTGGATGAAGCCTTCCTAGTGCTAAAGTCAAGAACACCTGGCAGTGGCGTCGCCGTGGGTGAGATCTCCCCGGCGCTCGTCGGCGACACCAGGAGTCCGGGGGTCGCAGCCGGGGGCGAACATGAGGACGACACCAAAGGTGACACCGAGCCCCTCGAAAGGGGTGAGTGTCCCAGAAGAAGTCGCTGATGCGTCTGCTGAAGGTAGGCCGCCATGACGGCTGCCGAATGGGGTGGCAGGAGAGGGTGGCTCCCAAGGGGTAGAGGCACGATACTGCTTGGACTAACGGGACTGGCGCTTCTTCGCGCAGGAGGTGGGGGACTTCCGGTAGCAGGACCGGATGATTCCCGAGAGTCTCTAGAAGGACAACGTGGACTCATTGGCTCCCTGAAACGAGAAAAACATACAAAAATTCTTTCGACTGATCTCCATGACTGATAACTCATACGAATTATCTCCTCTCTCGTTTTATCTATACGTTTTTTTTTTTCAATCAATTCTCGTGTAAGAAATCGCCAGAATTGCGACGCGATAACTGGAACCCGTCAAGTGCCATCGGCATCTACATCAACGACATCGGTACTGTGTCAAGAGCTCGGTCGAGCACCGAAGGTCATTAATCAAGATACAAGAACGATAATTTTTCCGCAATCGATTAACCGACCAAACGCCTGCTAACGCTTTGACGTTAATATTTCATAACTGTACGCTATTAAACAACTGCGTAAACATCGTCTACCAGCAATACTCTACACATGAGTGACGGCTTTCGATAGATAGGGAAAATTAAAGACGTCGAGGACGATTTACGAAACGAATAAAAAAAAAACAAAAAACTACATCTTCATCTAAAGAGCGTACTTTAGCCAACAGACGCGAATCCTTACGTAACATTCTACGAAATTTCACGTCGACAGGTGCTGCTTGATCTCAACCGTATGCTCCTATTAAGAAAAAAAAAAAGATTACTCCTTACGTACGTAATCAATCAGACGCCCAAAATATGTCACAACAGTAGGTCAGACCCACGTGGCAAAAATTATTCCAAACGTAACCCAATAGAATTCCTTCACCCCCCCCCCCCCCCCAACAAAACCACAAGAACAAAAAAAATACTCTTAACAAAATTAACCCAATCAGCCGTGCCAATCCACGTGTCGTAAATATACCTACTCAAGTCATTATACGTAGAGCATCGACGTAAAACGCGGCAACGAGGGTAGCACGTGTCGTGCGCGTGGGCGCACGCCCCACCGCCAGCACCACGCGGGAATAGGGTGCACGTTAATAACAGAGGGTAGAGCCAAGGGGAGCGGACGTAGAGGCACGTTGCAGGCCTGTCGGCGGTTCGCTTGTAACTGACTCCTGACTGAATGCCGAATGCGTGCCGCTAGATGAAAGGGGATACCCAGTACGCATGCAGGGGAAGTTTTTGGTGGGTCGGGGAAAGGGCTCGCGGGGGAGTCCCTGGTTTAATGGGGGTAACGGGGGGATCTCCTGTGGTAACAGGAGGAGGAGGGACGATGTTCACGGACGTGAAGGAACGGGGGATAAGCACGTAACGTTCTGCGGGGAGGAGGAGAAGGAGAAGGAGAAGGAGGAGGAGGTGGGAGGGAGGGAGAAGGTGTAGATGATAGAACAGTGGTGGAGGTGGGGGAAGGTAATTTTGTAGGGGGTAGATGAGGAGTACAGAAAGAGACAGAGAGAGAGAGAGAGAGAGAAATTACGCACTTGTAAAGAGATAAAGAGAGAGAGAGTAGTTTCTCTCTCTCTCTCGTACAACGTGAGATGCAACACGCGCCTATCTCTATTAGTCGAGTGACGTTGCACGGGAGCTTCTGATATCAGCCCCGCTTCCCCACGACACCGACGTTTATCGTTCTGCCCGGTACACAGCCCGTAATTTGTCGCGTTTGAACAATAAAACCGTGTACATACTCGCGGCGGTTAAGTTCAAAGAATCACCGCCGTAGATGATTTAGACATAAGCGCCGTTAAGGCCTTTCCCTGTAGGTACGCGATTGTGTACACTGCGTGTGCTGGCGCTGCCGCGGCCGGCATCTGTTTGATCATCAAGGATCACGAAGACGAAGATGATCTAGATCTACCAGGTAATTGGTTCGTACTATGAGCTTGACCTGAGGAATAGGTTCTTACGCTTATTACATGGGAGTATCTCATTAGGTAGTGTCAACTTTCAAGGATCTTCTTAGCCTTGGTCGTTTAGGAGCCACGTGACTTGGGTATGGAGAGGAAGACGGAAGAAGAGATATGAATGATGAAGTCCAGAAGCGGGACTATGACGAATAAGTGATCGGACATTATTGTATAATAGGTGATGAGTCCTAACCTGTCAGGCGGTCCAGTGTCCCGCAGGGCGGCTGGGTTGAGCCTTGTCGATACAGTCGGTGGTGGTGTTGATGCGGAAGGCTCCTCTTCGTCTTCCTCGTCGGTGGCCTCGCCATCTTCGTCCTCTTTAGCGACGGGTGCGCAGCCCCTCTCACTGGGACTGATGGGCCCGTCTTCGTCAGCGCAGTCGCCCTCTTCGCCCTGGAGCTCCGTACCTGGTCCTGAACCCTCCACACCGTCCTCCCCTGAAATACAAATAAATAACGCCGATGAGTTATTGGACCTGTTTTCTTTCCTTTTTGCTTCGTAATTCAGAGGGCAGCACCGTGTTTCCTTTTTCTGAGGACAGCACAGACCTGGAGCCTCCTTATCAGCGGATTAATAATACTGCGTAAACAGCCTGGGCTGTATTGACTATGCACACGAGGACTGTCACGTGGCACAATTTCGATGTTATTAACATAATTCGCAGTTTGATCTCAGCTTCATTTCCTGAAAGGCCTCGCGGAGAAGCACAAACGCCCGGGTAATTAGCGGCCTGCGGCGGCTCTCGCTAATTACTCGCTAAGAGTGACGGTCGACTGCTGTGAGAGCGCGAAAGCTTGGCAAAGAGAGGGAAAGAGAGAGAAGTGGGTGGTGAAGTACTCAGAGAGCTAAATAAAGAGAGAGAGAGAGAGAGAGAGAGAGAGAGAGAGAGAGAGAGAATGAATGGGGGAAGCTGACTCTGAGGTCCTCCTAAAGCACGAATCTCATTCTTGGCTTTATTCTTAGCTACTGGCTCTAATCTAATCTGAACTGAGAGAGATTGAAGGTGGAATGGGTTAGGTTAGGTTGGGTATGAGAGAGCGAGGTCAATTACAATGCGGGTCAGTTGTAACAACCTGTGGTACTGCAACGCGTTGTTACAATTGACCCGTGTTACGATCTGACCCGGCCCCTTCTGTATACCATAGATAAGACGTATCTCTTATGGCGATAAAGCGTCAGGAGGAGGTGGGCTACTTACGAGAGCGTTGAACCGCGAAGGTTGAGGCTGGCGAGTGGATAGGTTAAAAGGTAAATGATAGGGAAGGTAGAGAAGGTTAAAGGTGAAAGAAGGTAGAGAATCGCTAAGACGACGGAAGACAGAAGCTGTCATGGACCTGCTAAGTATATAGGAATGATATAAAGGTGTGGATGGGTACAATGTCGCTATCGGTTCATTTATCAGACCCCGGTTGAGATGGCGTTCCTCAAGGGATGGGCTCTGGGTAGCGGTATCGAGACAAGGATAACAAGATACAGAACGGATGAGAGGAAGGAGGACAAGAAACCGTGAAGAAGACGTCGACGAGGCGCCATTGTGCCATGGCGAGGTCTTCCGTCATCAGCATTATGAGTTTTAATCAAATCATTTCCATTTCACGCGCAATGTCGCTAGGGCAATCGAAGTCGTGCCATTTACGGGAGCGTCGCGACGTCGTTCTCCCACTATGACGCCGGAAGCTGAACGATCTTAAACAACGTCTTGCCATTCTTCAATTTTCTCCCCAAGACGAAGACAAATATTATCTCAGTGCTCGAAGCTGTCCGATCGACCTAGGTCATTCTGATCTTGCTCAGTCGTGTACTGGGTCCACGAGATTGAATGGATGGCGCAAAGGCAGAGTGGTGCCAACCTGAAGTAATAAATCGTCAAAGTTAGAGAAACGGACCAAGGGACAGGTGCACTAAGTGAATATAAAGCGAGGGTAACAAAGGTACGGAAAGGTTTGGTACCCGGACGCAAGAGGTGAGTACGATACCAAATGCCGGATTCCGCCATCTTGCTCCTGGTGCGTCCTCCTCAAGAAGGGAGTGTCGTCCTGAGCGTTCACCCAGGTCGGGTGGGGACAAGGCACCGTCCTACCTTGCCAACTGACCAACCAAAGATCGTTTGTTCGCGGCGAAGTCGAAGGAGGAGAAAGGAGATCGCACATTGATCCGTAGCAGCATCGGCAACTAATTACGCAGATTTATGTCCCCATTGTCCATTGTCTCCTGGCGGGAGCGAGAGCGTCCGGACGCCGTAGCGTACCAGCGCCCCGACGTCCACCACTCCAGAGAGAGCCTGGTCCCATCGAGGGAACACAGAAGGAACGAACTGAGCGCAGAAGGTGGAACGGTACCAACCGCTGGAACGGGTTCGAGCTAGTGGAACGGGTGGTAGCCGGGACCAGGACGAACCAGGATCGAATGCATCGGAGGAACACAACAGCACCAGGGCGGACCACCGGCAGACAGCCCCGCCCGTATCTTCCTCAAGGTAGTCCCATCCTGTCCTCCATATTCTTTGACTCCTCGGTAGCCGGCGACAATCAGCATCCTCCTCCTGGTGTTACGCCTCCAGGTTGCTACCGAGCAACTTTTTGTCAGCCAACAACACAGTAGCGTCCTGGGACAAAGGGGCTACACTGAATCGTACCGATGACGACTACCAAGAGTACACCTAGCTGACGAGGCTTTCACGAGGTAGGCAGACCCTGAAGAGGATGCAAATAAATAGGGATCCTTGCTGAATCTTGGTACCTATATAAAGAAGAAGCTACGAAAGCAGCTACCAAGTCGTGGGTCCCCATTGGCAGCCACTAACAAGGCAAACTGCCCACCGCGCTAAGATATACCGGGCACAAGGAACGTAGCGTACCGGACTCCCTGAGTCCTGACACTCGAAGAGATGCTGCGCTCCGATATCCGCTCCGACCTGTCTTCGACTCACTCGCCGTTGGTCCCGGTACACGATATATTAGTAGGTAGGTTAGGTGTATATATACAGAAAGGTAGCCAAGATACCTACCAACCAGCCTCTCCTCGCTTGGCCACCCTTCGTCCCTCCCTATTCCGGCTCATTCTGGCTCATTCCGGCCCACCTTACTTACCCACCGCACAACAATAATTAGTCTTATCGGTACCTCCAACCTCTTTTTCTAACGTGTAACGATCCTCCGCATCCTTTTTTTCGTCTTTCTTTTTTTCTTCTCTTTTATGTTGCTACCACACAACCACCACGACGCCGTGACGCTACTGGGTAGACGCCGCACGATACCGGTACCGGGTACCATCCTCTTGGTACCAGTTCATCCAGTTCATACCGACTGGCTAGCAACCGAGCAGCGTATCTGCATGCATACACTTATCATTGACTATCTTTCGCATTTACCAAGCAAAGCGACAGAAGCAATGCTTAAGCTTTATTCTGAATGTGCAGCCCACAAATCGTTATATGCACGTATAAGCACTGCTGAAGGCCCGCATCTCTCCTATCTCCTGCATCCTGTTTAATTATCCCTTTCTTCTTTACTTTGCACACTTGTAGCAGCTCGGCGTTCTCTTTCGTGTCCTGCGTGCTGTCTCGCTCGATCCTTCCTTTAAATCGTTTTATCTCACTCCCTTTCAACGGCACGTAATATAAGCTCTCGGTTGGTCACACCGGTAGATAGAAAAAGTTGATGATGATAGGCCAGGTGTACCAGCCTTACCTAACGAGAATAACAGATAATGGCTAAATGAACTGGACTAAACAAATGAAGTCTCGTACGTGTGGCACTGCGAATATAAGAGCGAAGTAGATAGAGGCTACATATATATGTGCACCTGGCTGTTCTTATAGGGAATACGAATTGGCAGAGACTCGTGATGGCTGATGTTGAGGACACGAGGGGGTTGGAGTTATTCCGGCAATAAAAAGGTGCATAATAACATGTCGGCGGGGCGAAACACGTGGCAGGTATAGGTGGAGTGGACTTGAGACGAGATGAATTTCTGATGCGAGCCTGTCGAGAGAACGGAGTAGGAAGGAACCTGTGGGAGGCTGCGAGGAGGAAGAGTGACGGGAGCCAGACAAGGAGATGGACCAACGGACAGAAGGATGGAAAGATGGACGGGTAAACCAGAGAACGGATGGACTTGACAGACAGACAGACACATGAACGGACGGACGGTGAGGAGGTCTGAGGCGTGTGGATGGAGGGAGGGGGGGGGAGGTTCGCATTGTGATTCTCTCCTAGTCTGCCAGTGACTGACTGACAGCTGAATCCATTTTACTGGGTTCATCTTGCAGGGATTATACAACCCAGCTTCAAACTGGTCAGATCATCTGGACCACTCGCTAACAATAAGAATTATGCCCATAACTATAGATTTTTATGAATCCCCAGTGACAAAATTGAGATCGATGGCTGATCGCGTTATCGAGAAGGTCCAGGAGGAATCGATACGTAAGAAAAATTCGGCAGGTTCAGCGATCTTCCTTTCCCCCTGTTTCTGTATACAAAGAGATATTTTTCGTTTCTTTTGCCGTCTATTGTTTTTTCAGGATCGTGGGATCAGACGAGCCGCAAAACGACACCTGCCGACCTTTAATCACGATGCGCAAACAAGAGCTAATGGACCGGCTGACACCGGTGTCTATTTTTTAGGAGAAAACTCACTCAGTCACTCGCTCGCTCGCTTTTGCTCCTGGTTGCTGATCTTTGGGCTCGTCTGGTTGTATCCTGCATGAGTTCAGACTTCCAATTGATATTTCGAGACGTCCAAGTGTCTTTATGGCATCCTGGACACTTCAACACTGAATAATAGGGATTCGGCTCACGTGAGGATACGGAGACGAACTTTGCCGAAGATTGCCGAAGGTGGGTTCTGGTAGGATGATCCGAATACCTACCTAACTTCTAGCCTCTCTACCTAACCACCTAAGCTATACCTATACCACGCTAGGTCTACCTGACTGATTGACTGATGAGGCGACTGTTATCCTAAGTCAATACTCGCTCCATCAAACGGTCGAATCCCTCATGTCAGGTTGGCTGACTGAATGACTGACTGACCGGTCGGCTGGCTGACCGGCGCGAACCAAGAGTCAAGGAACAACCTCATCCTGGCTCTCGCCGAGCAAGAACAGATTTAAGCGTCGAGCCCTTATCGGATCTCGGTGACTCTTTGAGACGCGCGATTATTCGAAATTGATGATGATAACAGGACATCGGTAAATAGAGGATGACTACTCGTGAGGAACGAGTCAATTGTTCACTATCTATCTGGTAAGTATATTCATCTATCTATCATCGGCAATCACAGCCGATCCACTTGAACGAACGATCGTACCGCCGAATAGCTATGCACTGTGAAGACGTCGCCGACTGTTACTTAGCAATCGATCAAATCTCTACCTGAACCTTACGTTGGTTGAAGTTAGGAAAAATTTTTTCGAAAAAAAGAAAAGCAGTCGCGTAACTGCAATACAAAAAAAAAGATACTGTCTTTACCTCTGATGTCACCGACATACGAGTATAACTCAAAATCCAGCATCAGACTAGAAGACTCGCCGTACCGAGCTCACCGCGTTCATAGAAACTTCGAGAAGAGTACCAATCGATTACTATCTTTTCATTTCCCACATGAAATCCCCGCTACGCGATTCCCTAGAAAGTAACCAGAGAGATCGACGTCGTTTACTTTTCAATATTTCACAGACACTCGTTCCCGGATTTCCTATAGTTTCGATCGTGCCAACCCCCTAGAAAAATAATAGTACCAATATATCAGATATGACATCGACAAGTCATACCGTGCATATACGTCACAGAGAGATCCAACGTGTATCGGGTTAACCGAGGTTATGGTCGTTCTAAGGTTGGGTTAGTTTGCCATCACCAACAAAGCCAATCGAAATACAGTAAAAAGTATAAAGCGGTTCCAGCAGCCTTCGAGCTAATCAGGCTGATCGTTGGTACGCTCCTGAGCGCATTATTAAATACATACACGCCGTAGCCAGCAGGTATGGCGACTGGATGATGGATGGACGTACGTACGTCCGTCTGTCCGTCGGGTCTCATCCGTCGTGCAACAGGCGACAGTGATGATCGATGCGAGCTGCTTAGGAAGGCATTTGCCGTGGGTAAAATTTGCGAACTCGTTTTCGCTCAGAGAAGCGACCAACGGTGGATGGCGTTGGGTGGGGCCCCGGGGTACCTGGATGATAAGTGACGTGGGCCATGGGCCAGTTAATCAGTAGTCCTCGTCAGGAAGGGAACTTGGATCTCGAATGTGATTAATGCTCCGAGGGCTGAATGGTCGATCATATTCCAGTGACTTTTCGTGACGGCGATCGTCGTCACGATAATGCACATTATTGAGGATGAGCCATGACGTACGATTTTCATAAAATTTAAGAACACCCCAGAAAAATCATACGGAGTATTGAATAACGCGATGTCAGTCTGGTTTGGGTTGCTCCTAGGAAACGCGTCAAGGATCAATTAACGGATGATTCTGATGACGGTGGATAAGAGAAAAAAAAAGAATTCCAATCCAGGGTTACTAGAGGAAGTCGTCACACGTCATGCGTATGAGAAGGATGGGGCAGACAGAGGCCTTCGTCTAGATGTCCATCACTCATCACCCTCAGGACACCCTCATCCTCATCCTGGCGTCTTTTCACTTCGTCCTTCTTTTTATCTCTCTCTGGCTTTCGTTCGTGCGAGACGTCGACGTCGCGATGCCTTTCGACATGTCAAGTCTCAGTGTCTGCGTCGGGGCGACTCCCTGACAACAATAATTGTCAGTGAAGTAACGTCTCTCACGTGGAGTGCCGTACGGACTATTTATAAAGCGCAACAAATATGAAGCAGCTGGTGCAGATCCGTCGGTCACTCGGATGCTGCGAGCAATCTCATGCGGCTGGACAATGTGGCCAGCTCGGGAAGGAATGTTATTTGAAAAAAAAATTAAGTAAATTGGAAAATTTTTTTTTAATACATAAAACACAATTTTTATGTGTATGCATAATCATCTATGCAATATATAGGCACAGAGTCATCACGTGTGTGAGAGAGAGAGAGGGATATTTCACCGATAAGAAAAAATCAATACCAAATGCAAAGTTAGTATGACTCGCGAATAAGTATGGCGGTCATGGAAAGCAGTGTGACATATTAGACGACGCGTGTTTACCGAAGCTCCGGTTTATAACCGTACTGAGAAATGGCGAGCACGTGATACACACTGGCTCCTTCTGGTACACATGCGAGACACGTATCGGCGTAAGTGCGTGCATTTATATATAACGCATATCCACATGCACAAGTACATAACGCTTATTTATGCGCTTGACTAACGAGTTAAGAAAAAGGCGAAAGATCTTACCCCATTTCAAAGGTATCATCAGGTCGACGAAATTGGTCGAGTCCACTAACGATAAATAATGGATCCATAATCGTAACGTTGACCCCGTGAAATCGGAATTCGAAAAAAAAAAACAAACCCAAATCGCAGCATCCAACTCGGTGCCGTCCATAACGCGAACAAAGAAAAAAAGAAATTCGTGAAAACAGGTAATAACCATAGAGCATCGAATCGAGTTTGTTCAGGAGTTCGCGTTGTTGGCAAAGAATGAAGCGTCGACGTTCCCGACCGAAGCGTCGGTATGCCCATGGGTGTGCAAAATACGTTAAGCGATGAAAATAAGGTATGTGACCAGTCCATATCTTAATCCTGAAGAGTGGTTGGCAAGTGGCGAGTAGGTCTGTCTTCGAGAGGCAAAATAAGTGAGAGTGAAATGAGTGCGAGCGAGACCCACCGGCCGCGTCGTGTGCGCGCAAGAGTGAGATGGAGATAGAAGGAAAATAAGAAGAAGAAGCAAAAGAGACGAGCGGAGGACGACGCGTCGACGAGGAGCAGCAGCCCAAAATAGGCGCGCGCGTTTCGGAGCCGACGCGCCGATCCGTTCTAATAAATATTGTGTCAACATAAATAAGCGTGATGCGTCGTGGGATACGTTCGTTCGAGAGTGAGTCGAGTTGGCGTGTCGACCGGATGACGGACGGTTGATGTACAGAAGGACAGGTGCGCCCGTTCGTAGCCTAACCCAACCTAATCTGAAAGCGTCATTCCACCAGCAGGACTCCTTTCCATACTTAACCTTTCTCTATGGCTTCTGCTTGATCTGCTTGTTTCTCTTTATCTTGGGCATTCGGTTATGCTACATTCGCCAGTTGATATACATATATGTATATATAATATATATCTTTATCCAGCGTCTACTTCGGTCATGAGAAAGCACAAACTTGCTCTTTTTCATTATCATCACCCAGTATATACGTCACGGTTGGCTATAGCCACTGCATATGCCGAGCATCGAGAACCGTCATTCTGGAGTCTAGAACGACTCTCAGCAGTCGCAACGGGTTTGGCGATGGACCCCGTCGCTATAAATAGCACTACTAATACGCTACTAAGTTTATACAAGGCGCCGCGGCGCGTAGCGTCGCGCATCTCACCTCGTATAGGTGATGGGCTAACCTTAAGTATATCCCGTGGCACTTCTCTCTCGCACTCCTTGCCACTGATCTCTTAGCCACGAGCCAGAGCCATCTTCTTTGGTCTCATAGTTTATGCCGAACGAGCGTGACCTTGAGACCTATAACCACCAGGAACCAATCCAAGACGCAAACCACAATTTGCATCTGCATCAAACCCGAATCGAATGCCAATTTAATCGACTCTCGCGGATGCTCTTCCTACCCCAGGTACGTAGCCAGAGCCGTACCCTGGGTCTGATGTATCAATCGGTGGAGACGATGGTTCCCGAAGGAGTTTCAGTCGAGACTCCGGGATAGCGAAAAGTGGAGGAAACAGACTGGAGGCAATGATAGAGAAGTGGCAAGGTAGAGTCCCGACAGGAGCAAGAGCTATAACGTATAGGGCTGGCAGACGGTCGGGTCTCCGAGGAAGAGAGTTGGGACGCGAAGGTGCGGAGGAGATGGAGGTTGCGGAGGAACCGAGAGTGGCAGTCAGTCAGTCCGCAGTTGCTCGGAGCCGCGGTTCGGGCGTATTCGGGTAAGGGGCCGAGACTGAGGTTGGAACAGATTTATGCGACACACATGCGGCAAGGCGTATAACTCACTCGCTCGCCCATAATATCCTCTCCTTCGTTCAGCCAGGTCCCACTTCGAGTACTCCGCTACTCCTGGGCACACCCTCTGCCTCTACGAGCCGGGGGGGGGGGGGGGGTCCCTGGGCCATCCGTATCGCGCTGAAGACAGACAGACACACCAATGTCTCCGAACGCGATGCCATATTTATTACATATCGGAATTACGTTATCCCAGTGATCCTCAATCCGCGCACCCGGTATACACTGGTACCCAAACTTGTTCGCTTGGTATAAGGGCAAGGACAATTTTCGGAAATAGTACCAATTTCTTTTTTTCTCCAAAACTTCAAACCGCAATTTTCGTGTTACGAATATTTTTTTCACCCTGTACGTTCGAACGAGTGAAATTATCATTGATTCGTTGTCTATACCGATTTACGGCGTAGAACGTAGTTCTATATCTATACAGGGTTAGTCAGTAGAAACGCACCAGCAGAAGTTGGCTGCAAGTTGGCTCTTTAAAAAATGATAGCTACACATGAATGACAGCACGTAAAGCGTAAGTCACGTAGATGTGACTGCAAAAATATTTAAAAATAATTAATTGAAATGTTTTTACAGCAAAACTATGCGTATGAACAAATTACTTTTTGTCATTGGGTGAATCATAGTAATAGTAGAATCAATCTTGCGCATCCAAAATATAGAACCTTTAAGTAAACTACTTCTAAAACTTCTTAGTGTATCGTAGAAGGAGATGAGGCAGGATCGCTCTCTGGATTGTATCAGAATACAGATATTTTGGATGCGCAAAATTGATTCCAACTATGAATCACCCAATGACAAAAAGTAATTTGTTCGTACACACTTTTTTCCTATAAAAACATTTCAATTAATTGATTTATAAATTTTTTACAGCATTGTATTGCAGAATTGCATTCGTGATCATTACTTTGAAAGTATATCAAAATTGTGAATGTTTTAAACTTTACATCGTTTTAATTGCAATCTCTCACGAAAATAAGTCTTAACTGATATTACATTTGGTCATTACAATATTAATTAATTATTTCAGTAACCTAACTATTGAATTATTTCAAAAACCTAACTTATTGCTATGCGAGCTGTCAGTATACTGTCATTTGCGTGTAGCTGTCATTTTTTTTAAGAGGCCACACTGCCGTTTCGGCCACTTGCGGCCAACTTCTGCTGGTGCGTTTCTACTGACTAGCCCTGTAGAGTGCTGTGAGGGCACAGACATAGAATTTCAGGCTAATACACAGAGGAAGATCAACAAGCATCGTTCAGAAGCGATCGAGAAGTGCCTTGGCACGCATAAATCACGAGAAACGTTTTCGTCGCGCACGGATGCTGCCACGTGGTCGGTTGCAAGGTGGGGTGGGTACGAGCAAGGGTGAGATAAGGGTGCACGGTAAGGGAGGAGGAGCAAGAAGTAAGGACATGTGTAGGTGCGGGTCAAAGGTGAGAGGGGTTCGTGTCTTACCATTCCTCCTCCCCCCCCCCCCCCCCAACGCCGATCAGTAACAATAGCTAGAAAGGGGTGCGATCATATCGCCGTCGATCGAGAAACGTATGCGTCTAGTCAGTGGGAGCGCCAGCACCTTTGTTTGTCCATATTAAAGCTAGCGACTATATAGTATATCTCACTATAGTGTGCGCGATAGTATAATGTATAGTACGCATCTGCTAAACTATACCTGATATAGACCATACTACTGGTCTTCCTTAATATTGTATATTGTATATATTGTAAGTACCATTTGGTCTGCATCCCCTGAACCTACCTCACCCCATTAAGCATAGACACTACCGCCACCATTATAGTGGGTATCGGTGGTAGGTACTACTATAGCATTACCGGATAGGGAGAGGGTGGCCGTCACCATCAGTAGCTGTAGTATTATATTGTGAGCACAGAAGTAATTTATAGTTGCAATAATTTATTGGGTACCATGGGGGTTTATACTTGCCTGACGCGTAGCCATCCGTCACCGTCAGTGACGTCACTTCCCTGCCATCTCCTCCCCCTGCACGTTCTGTCGCCCCACCCTACACACATAATGACTACCTATCCCACCCTCTCGCTCTATCACTCTCTTGGTACCTATCTCTCTTACTCTCTTTCTCTCTCTCTCTCTGTACTGATCGTTCTGATGCTCATAGGTACAGACCATGTCTCTGGTCTCTACTTTTGGAAACTCTCTCTCTCTCTCTCTCTCTCTCTCTCTCTTTCTCTCGTTAAAACCCTTTATCGTGATCTCTGTCTGTCTTTCGCATCGTGACTATCCCTGGCTAACAAATCCAACCCCTGTCTCGTCCGGTCAGTACGTCGTATCACTTCGCATTCATTAGGGGGTTATCAACTGACATTCATCCCCCTAATCGCGTGATCGGGTGTCTTCGGGTATCATCGGTATATTCACGTGGAGGTTGACGTGTAACGCGTCATAGTGTTTGTCTGATTGTTGTGGATCGAAAATTTTTCTTTAAGATCGATCGACTTTTGAAGTTCAATCGACTATAAAGAATCATCGATCATCGAGTTGGTACGGATGAAATCGGTGGGATGATAAAGATTTCTTTTATCGAGTCCTTACAAATAAATTGGTCACCCGGTATGCGAGAGAGCAACGAACATGCCTTTCTCTTTGTGACTTGCTGTCTCGCGATGTCGAGTATTGATTACCTGGGTAATCCATTACGAGTAAAGAATCGCGACTGATAAGGAACGAGCAGCGCTGATATCTATCGATCGAACGTTAATACCTTATCATACACGCGAAACAACGTGTCGTCATACGTCTCGGATAATTATCGTGAGTAACAATTGATAAGGACTGAACGCGAGAAGACGCGGCATTGCTAGCGTAACGTCGTCCGTCGACGTAACGTGCGTGACGGACGTGACGTAATAAGTCAGAGAGTTTCGTGCAGGAGGAATGACGCGAACCAAGTCGCAAGGGCAATGAGAGGTATAAATAAAAGGGGTAGAAACGAAATTGAGAATCCTCTGACGGATGCGTCCTCGTGACGGACGTCGTTGAGTAAGACGGGATGATATGAGGCCGCGATACGTCAGTCGCTCTCGCGCCACCATCCGGACAAGTTCAGAACGACGGTGCCTGAGGCGCCTGTGGGTTGGGTGGTATGAGTGGTGGTGGTAGTAACGTCGACGTCGGGCCTCCGACGCCGCGTCACCGTTACCGTCACCGTGGCACTCTTCATGGTTGGCAGAGATGACGAGTTGGTCCAAGGATAGATATGCTCGTCACGTCTCCTGTTCGTCTCCTCCGGCGTTCCTGGGCCCAGCGGCGGCCTGAGTGGATGGGTGGAAGCGAGGGGTGGCTAAGGACGGCAAGCAAGAAGGGTGGTTCTGCCGGTAGTGAGATGTCTGGAGGGAGAAAGAGAGAGACAGAGAGTGAGAGTGAGTGAAGGAGGAGGACGGCGAGGAGGAAAAGGGTGCGAGTGGAAGTGACGTTGACGGGCGTTTGTCACTGTCCCCGGCAAATAATATCCAGCAGCAGCCCGGTGACGTGCAACCCCCATCTCCACCTAGGGGGGGGGGGGGGTAGTAGATCCCGTGGACCCGCTACTTTATATATATATATAGTAACTGCTACTTCTGCTACGCTGATGAGGGATGGTCGGTCGCTGTATATTTTCTCACTCGGCGCGCACGTTACTGCTGAGCGTAAGGGGGTGGTATGGTGAAAGTGCGGTACGACAAAGCAGCCCCTGGGTTATTTATCGCCTGAAACATTGGCAACCACCACCTTTCCGGATAGCGATTAAATAGATTTGAATGAAGGGTGGGTCGCGGGGCTATTCCCGAATGTCCACGCAGCAGCGAGCGGTTGGTTTTGGGGACGAACTGTTTGCATACGAGAGGATAAAAAACGTGGAGTTTGAACGAAGGGTTGGCGTGTATATACTTTCCGGTAGAGTTCATCCCTTGATCAGAACGAGTAATTGTAGGCGGTAGGACGACTCGCAAACCTGGACCCAGGAGCGGAACGGTTATACACGTGGATGAGGAGGACGAAAGGCAACGAAGATCGTAGGGAGGTGAACAGCAGGGGGTAGCGCGGGAGGAGAAGGACGATAAACGTGCGCGACAGAGCCGAAAGGGGTGTGAGTCGGGGGAGGGGAGGGAGGTAGCACAAGGCGCCGGAAGCCGATGGAAGGGAGTGGATGGGGCTGAAGGTGGCCGAGAGTCGGGGAAGTCTCGGCGACAGGCGTCAATCGATTGTCAACCAGGTCAGCCATCCAACCTAACCTAACCTAAACTTCAACCCCTAGTCATTCGCCTGCTATCATACGCAACCCTCTCACGGTGCTTGCGATACAGTCCCGGCACGTCTCACTTCTCCCTTGCACCGATAAGATTCTCAGGGGGGAGGCAAAGTGGGTTCTCGATACTCACTTTCGATCAGGAATGATCAGGGATGGAGAGTACGATAAACCGTGACGCCTATCTTCCCCGTACGTACTGTCTGTAACTGCGCCTTCCGGTTTTATGACTTCCCTTTTCGAGCCATCCGACAGGAAGTTCGGGAAATCAGTTTGGGGTTGTTACCTCGAAATAGGCAAATTGGGGGATGCTTGGGATCACCCCTGATCGGTCAACAGCGACGGGTTAATTAAGCGAGTTTGTTTCGAGGTTTACAAAGTAGCGCAAACGTCGACGTCGGTCAACAACTTTGTGCACGCTCGACGGGCCGATAGGGTGGACGGGCTTGAAAGGTAGATTGAAATAGGGGTGGAAGCTCGCGGACCAGGGAAAAGGGGTTGAACGGAGTGAAACGTGGCAAGGAAGTGGAACCGGTAGAGAAAGGTCCACAGGGAGCATAAGGTGGACGGAGGAAGATGTGGGACGAGGGGTTGGTAGCAGAATAGGTAGCACGAGCGGAGGGTAGTTGCGAGTCCGAAGACCGTAAGAGGGGTGTAATGAGTCCCGGACGCAGGGTGACGAGCCGTCTCCTGGAGTGACGGGTCGACGCGAGCCTTCCTCATTCACCCTCCTACCCGCAACCTCGACCACCCTCGACCCACTCCCCTTCCAAAGACCACCACACACAGACCCTTCCGCCAGCCGTCTCCTACCCTCTGCCAACTCGCTTCTATAGCCTGGACTTGCTAGGTACAGTATATGCCGTACCCCAGCCATCTACCCCTACCTCACCGATATCAAGACGGCCGTCCGACAGATCAATGCTGTGAGCGGCGACGACGCCTAGGCGTCCTCCGATGTCTCCTCCGTCGACGTCCGACGGACAGCAGGTCAGACCGACGGACGCACAGACGGATCCGCGGACGTTGACATTCTACAGCGGATACGCTATTAAATAGAGGGAGGTCTTAGCTGTCACCTGTTCGATGAGATACGAGGATTCAGACACCGAAAAAACGAAAAGTGGTTGCCTCCTTCCGTGGGGTCGACTTTTTCAGGTTTCAATGTCCCCGCAGGTTCTTCGTCAAGGGGAAGAGCTTTTATTGAGGTTGCGCGCTACCACCGCAGCAAAGGCATCCCTATGCGAATAGGGGATGAGGTAAATTAAGGGTGCGGGCCACTACGTCAGATTGACGGAGGGCAATATCTGCTGGAGTTTCGACGTGAACTGGCGAACGTAAACGACGGATGAAGAGTCTGGCGGGCGAACGCAGGAACGAGAAGCAAACGGACGTCGGAGCGTCGGGGACGTCGGGGATAGACAGACGTACGATGGGGCAGTCGGTGGTACAAGAGGACAGAGGGAAACATTGGTACGAGTCTGTAGGAGAATATATAGGAATGCCGGAGCGTACGGAAAGGCTCACCCTCATTGCATATTCAGCGAGCGACCGCCACCGAGGATTTTGTCTTAAACTCCGCGAGGGGGTAAGAACCGACGACCTCCAGGGACAGACGACAACCAGTCACTCGGTCCTCTGGACTTGCAAGGATATCACCCCTGAGGTTTATTGGTTTTCGTGCCAGGAGAGCGTCGCGACGCAAGTACAGTTCTTTTATATACACGTATACGGGACGAGAGTCACGTGGGTTTAGTTAGGACCCTTATATTCGGTGCTGCTGGTATCCCTTCCTAAGTTCGGCTCTCCTCGGTTACTTTCGGTAGATTACGGAACACGCGGACTCGTAACGCGAATACAAACGGTGAAGTCGAGTTATTCAACTTGAGATGCTGACCGGACCTAGAGAATTCAACCCTTAGAATGGCTCGTGTACATAGATATACAATAGTGCTATACGTATTACATACGGCGGGTGTGTGTATATAATCCAGCCACCCTCTAGAGTTACAGACCAACCCTCTAAACCTTCTCCGTCTCCTAGTCCTCTTGCCAACCCCTCCCAGCATCCCTCCAGAAGAGACACTCTGTCTAACCCCCCCCCCCCCACCGAGAAACTCACATTCCTCGCGTTTTCTACCAAACTACCCCTGTGTGTACCCACCCCCGGAACAGTCCACTGTCGCTCTTCTGGAATGATACCGGACTCTGATAAAACTAACCTCGAGTAACCCTCTGGCCAGTTCCTACCCTTCAGCTTGACCATTTCCACAGATAGGACCACTGACTGTATAATGGCGGAACCCTTGCGACCTGCCCGATGAACCCGGAAGAATGTCTACCTCCGGCGCGGGGGATGACGGGAATACAGAAGAGAATGGTGGAGGTTGATTTTTAAAAATGACAAACTTCACCATAAGATCAACAAATAAATCGCACGGGCTTCTGCCGAGAGTCGGGTTTACCTGGTCAAGGTTAACGAAAGAGGGTGGTAAGGATAGGGGTAGTCTAGACTATCCCATGACTCTGACAACGGACCTCAGCGGGTTTGACAGTTTATTTGCGAGACTCGGTGTCCCGTCGAGCGATTCCATACAAGACGTATCACGACACCGGGAGTCGCCGAGACTCGCATGAACGTCGGTCCCGTGAGGAATGGAAGATTCTTGTAAAATTAAAAAAAAATTTTATAAAAGGTCGTACCACCCTCTGGCACTCGCAGTCGATCCGGTATAGCAGGCCCACTTTGAAAAACCATTTAAAAAAAGGTACACCCACAACAAAAAAAAATCATTCCAACCCCGCCCAACTCACCCCGTTAGGCGCGTGAATTACCCATCACTAAGCGGTACTGTCGAACCGATTAATCAGTTTTGTTATTAAAAAAAAATACTAATATTTTAAATACCCATGCCATTCCGACTGTACACACGTCGGTTCCAAGTGGACCAGAAAGGGGTATATGACTCGAGTAGTGATTTCAAGGATCCAAGAGAACATGGCAGCTGCAGGGTGGCAAACGTGAACGTAAAGGCGAACAGAAACGCAGCGTGCACTGCCGAGAGGTCAGAGGGCGCGAGTGAAAGAACCAGATGAGAAAAGGAAAACTGTACTGGTGTATACCTATAGTATAGATATAGGAGAGGGCGCTGTTTCATCTGTCACCTGCAGACGCCGCCTTCCTTTCCGTCATCATTCCCTCCAGCCCTCATCCGACCGCCGCCACCATCCACCCCCGCAGTACAGAGCCGCCGCCCCCTGCCTTCTTCACCGTATATACAAGTAGCCTGGCCACCAGACCAGCACCACCTCAGCCCTTCCAACCCCCCTCCCCCACACCTCCTTTAATAATAACAACAATAGAGAGAGCGAAGCTTGGCTAGTGACGCTAGGTCGTCGGCGTCCCGACGCGCGAGGGGATGTGCCTGGACGATACTGGAGCTACCGGTGAGGTGGGTGACTCCGAGGGTGAACACTGTAGGGGTACGGGTCACAAGACGGCCGTGTCACGTTCGCTTCCAGCTTCAACCTACCCCGACAGGTCCACCCCTACGTGTCAACTGAACGGACTCACCCAATCCATGACATCCACCACCACCACCACCACCCACTGTTCACCTTTTGCCTCCTGTCCGTCTGGTCTCGCGACCCTTATTACATGTCGCGGGTCAACTTCATCCCCTACGAGTCATCCTATACACGCTCTACATACCTATACAGTGTGTATATACACAATGTACGCTCGTGGTTAGTATTGAGCAGGTGGGTGGTGTACGCATGTAGCGAAAGGACAAAAATTTAATTTCTTTTTTTTTACGTGTTTTATAGAAACTTTCGTGTGTAATGATTATACAATATATTTGAATTTTTAATAATAATAGTAAACACAAGTACCGATCCACGAACTTTTACACAGGTACTACGGAACGTATAGCCAGGAGCCTTGGCACCGTTTCAATGGAAGCGACGATTTGTGAATTAGCAAGCACCCGTTACGTCGCCAGAGCGACTCTCGTTAATCGTTCATAATTTCGTTCGATTCAATTACTTTCCCGATGCGTAACTCCGTGCGCATTAACTCTTCGACATATACGCCGAAAATGTTTGCATTTCAGCGTACATCGTTTGGATGCCGTCGCACTCTTATACACAGTGTCGCATTAATAATTTAGTATGTGAAGGGGGGGTAATGGGAAGGGTAACGAATGTCGCGGAGTCAATTAACCTCGATAATTAGGTACGCGTAGTGCGTCTACGCGTGGATCGAGGGTCGTCAGGGGTCAAAGGTTATGTATGCGTAGGTAATCACGAAAAAAAAAGAAGAAAAAAGGGGACTACGGGTAGGTAAAAGCCGCAAACCTACTCACCCCGCCGATCCCACGGGAAATAGAAGAATTCGCTCGGTGCTTACCTGAAACATAAATAAGAAGAAAAAAAGTCAATCAATGCGTAACAGTACATTAACCGTATTACGATATATTACGTATATCGATTCAATAATCGATAATAATAATAACAAGAACAGTAATATCGAGTATGGTTAAATATCTAATTTCCAACGCTGAGGGACGCAGAGCGTCGCGACACGAGGCGTCGATTAAGAAAAAGGATAAGACCGATCAATGAACAAATTGAGGCAGAAGGGACGACTCGGTTAACGAGATGATTAGAAACAATAGCGAACTTTGACCCGTGAAAGTGGGGTAGGATGAAAAGCGTGGGGGGTAGTGATAACGATTGATAATTAACCAGGTTGATTTTGAATGTTGAAAATTCAGTGGACCAGTACAGAGATAGCCCAAGGCGTAGGATTTGATGAAACGGAGAGAAGAAGAGACAGGGAGAGTCACTATAAAGTGAATGAGAGAGCGAGAGAGAGAGAGAGAGAGAGAGAGAGAGAGAGAGAGACAAGAGGAAGGAAATCAGTAGAGAAGGGCGTCATTTTCAACGATCAAAAGCCCAATATAAAACGGAAATAATTCAATTACCGGTCGCTAATGATGTAGCGCTATTTTTTTCACTAGGCCGCCACCGCTATACGAAAAGTAATTTAATCAAATTCGATGATTGAATTATTAATTGAATGACGCGCGCAGCGCAGGGTCACACGCGTCCCCGGTCAGCCGGCGGAATGCCAAACATCGATGAAACGTGCTTTACCAAAATTACCCCGATTCCCATCATAACCCATCGACAAAGAGGCTCGGTGTTAAATATGAAATAAAAATGTTACGTGGCAATAAAAAAAAGTGTCACCCGACCCAAGTAAATTTGCAAGTTTTCATAGAGTTATGCAAGTTTGAAAAAAAAAAAATCATTCACTCAACCATCTTAACTAATCGGGGTTTAAACTGTGAATGCAGAAGAGGTCGCGTGCCCTTTTTTTAGCCCCACTGCGTGCGGCTTAACCTAGAGGCGCGCGAGCGCGCGAGACACGTTCAACCCTAAATTCTCTTTCTATCGCATTGCCGGGTGACATCAAACGTAGCAGAACAGAGTGGAAAGGAGCTGAGTTGAAAGTGGATGGTTTGTGAGACTGGGACGGAGGGGATGGGGGAGAGAGAGAGAGAGAGAGAGAGAGAGAGAGAGAGAGAGAGAGAGAGAAGGGGATAGGGGTTGTAGGAAGGCCGTGAGGTTCGGTGGGTTAGGGGTGCTTGCCGAGAGCTCCGCAAAGGTGCCGTTTGTAAACTAATCAGCGCCTTCGCTCACCCCGCTCGCCCCAGCGCCGACGGACTCGAGCGCGCACACCCCTAGCCCTGGAAGCAGGAGCAGCGAAACAGCCCTCCGATTTGCCGGCTTGTCGGAACTGAATGTTCAGCCAATCGTCTCCACCTCGAGAGTTCAGGCCCTTCGCAGTATACACAGGTTGAACTTGGTCCACGGTATCTTTCCATCCTTTGTTTTCATTGTCTAACAATAGTGAAAAAAAAAGATGAAAAAAGAAAGAAAAGGAAAGAAATATCTTTGACAATAAAGGTACGAATATCGTCAGTCGTTTTATAAGCGTCGCTCTTCCTTTATTAAGCCGCTCCGACAACCAGCACAGATTATTACCTAAGATGAAGAGCGACCGTGGCACCGTTCAATCTGTAGGTTTGGGTCCAGGATGACAAAAGATAAAGTGGAAGATCATCGAGGTAGGAATGGGCCGCATCCCTACTCCCATTGACTATTGGAGCGTGTCCACGTCGATTCCTAATTGGTTCCAGTCATCCTACCGGTCGTCCTATTCTAGATACCCAAGATTCATTTCGATGACTAATGTTTCACGAAACATAAGAATCGATCGGATCCATACTGGGTTTTCCCAATGAAAATTACGTTGTTAAACGGGTAATGATCTGCGACATGATACCAAAATTCGTCAGACGTTATTCTAAACGACGAAGGACCCAGCGTGAGAAGTGTCAATCAAAACGCATGGGAGTTGCCGTAATAATGTACAGTTACGCGGGTATATCGTGTCAGTCATTAAACGTCAGTGAAATGGCTGTGTCAATGATGCTAATATAAAAGATTATGAAAAAGATGATTTCGATCAAAAGCCAGTTAGCATCGAATCTCTCTCACGGCGATATAGCCTTGAATAATCTCGTCCTGTGAAATTTGATCGACACCGGCCAAACAAGTCGACACGCATGGCCCACGTAGAGAAGAAGGAGGGGGGAGAGAGAGAGAGAGAGAGGGAGAGAGAGAGAGAGAGAGAGAGAGAGAGAGAGAGAGAGAGAGAGAGAGAGAGAGAGAGCCGAAGAATCACGAGCGAAGCCGAGAGGACCCAGTCGCTCGTTCGTGCACTAGCACATAGAAACCGGCCACGTCGAGGCGCCCAGACGACGGCTGGAATAACTCGGAAAGTGTCAGAACGATAATCTGACGTCGGCAACGTGATGGACAGACAGAGTAGACGCCCCCCCCCCCCCCTCGCGCCCTTTCACGAGTTCGACGTCTTATACGATCCAATTGCAATGGAAACAGACGCAAAGCTTAACTACGGTAAAATCGTGGAGTTCAAGATCACGTGAAGATCGATAAATGACGATTCTATTTCGAGGATTCGTAAAGCAAAGAAATCACAAGCGACTTAATTTACGTTATAAAAGTCAAAGGAGAATCCAGAGTGACTTATTTACGTGTCGCATCATAAGTGGATGGCCCCCCTGAAAATGAATCTCACCGACTAGACTTAACGACCGTGCTCTATCTCAGTGCCATCTATGTTCTTCATAGCGAAGCTCTGAATAGTTGCCGTTGCAGCGTTCTGTGAACCCGGCTTAAACTTCGTCATAAGCTTTTCCACGTTTCGAGTCGTATCTTCGGGGGATACGCGTTTCCCGTAAGCACGGTTACCAACCAGAAGCGGATAATCACGAGAATCTTAATAAGGCGTCATTTATTCGCGGCAGGAAACCTTTTAAAACGTCAGAGACGTCAACGTCGCGTCGCGTACTTCAGCAGACGACAGTGACAGGATACAGCGACAAGGAGTGCGAGAGAGAAATGAACGGAATAAGAGAGCACGAGAAAGGCGAGAAATCGACTGAGCTTAAAAGAGTATAATATGAAAATAGAAGGCAGATAGGTGAGATGATAAAACGATAGAACGAAGAAAAGGACGTCGAGACGTTAATGCAACTTCAGACGTGACACGTCCGTCGCCGTCGGGACGTTCCTTCTCATTTCCAAAATATTAATCCCGTTAACCGTTCGAACGCGACTCTGTGATAAACCTCGAAGCCGTAAATTAACAAGGTAAATAATGCTTTGATAAATCTTCGTTCACGAAGAGACACGGCCGACCTAACCTCAACCTCCTCGTAAGACAGATATCTTCCCGTTGAAAAATCAGCTAGCCGCTACCGCCATGCGTCTTGTTCACTGTGTGAATGACTGTACCGCGTAACAATAACCGACAATAACAACGGCGCAAGCATCGTTCACTCCGACAAATCCTAAAGTGAGGTTCGGTCGCGCGATACTATCTAACGAAATTAGTCGTTCCGGTTGGGAATTAAAAATGAGCTACCCGCTCGCAGGACAAAAAAGCATAAGGACACCCGCTGGCATCTCGAAGACTGTATTATTCCAGTATACCCTTATCACTGTAAGAGGCATAAATCTCGGAGGACACGCAAATGCCGGATCCTCTTGATCAGAGGAGGTTCACTTGTTTTCTTGTGGATGCGTCTTATAGTATCCCTATATGGGCTTCCTCTACTATCAGTGCTTATACCGGCCAATGAGTATAGACGCTATATAAGGTACCTTGTCTCTCTCTCTCTCTCTCTCTCTCTCTCTCTCTCGCCCCTTTACTCTTGCTCCGAGGACTACGGTCGCCATCTTTTATGTACCTATAAACGCCGACGGATTTTTCTTTTGGCACGAGACCGGCTCGTTATTTACGGAGGCGTCTTAAGGAATGACCCGACATCACTCAACCGACCCCAATGATCCTACTATGCTGCCACCTGGATTACAAGTCTAGCAACAGACTTATACTACCTCTTTTTCTTCTTCAACAGCCTACGGCCTTGGATTGACTAACTAACCCTTCGGCTGATCCCTGCACTCTTATTCGACCCTACTTAGTTGCTAATAATTTGGCTACCCTGAATCGACCTAACCTACCTCGAAATGATACCAGTAACATAAAATTATGAAGTCATCGGTGATTTGAATTTTTCTGTTTTTTTTTTTCCATTTTTGACAAAAAAATACTAACGGCTTCTTAAAAGACTCAATGATATTTCGAGATCCGATTACGCGAAAATGTTACATCAACGGACGATAAAACTTTATCGGGCACTTTTTACCCATCTCGTTAATCCACTTAACCTTTAGTTAATTCGAGCATAATCAAAAGTCAGATCCTCGAGTAGCCGTAACATTTCAATATAGTGTGTCTTGACCGTATATGAAAACTCATTGCCTCTTAACAGTCTCTTTTGCAGCGAACCAAGGCGGTGCCCATCATCGATCCGGATTTTTCAGGACCCCCTTTATACCAAGACGCACCTTCCTGCTTACTCGCTTTTACGAGACTATAAAACGACATGTCGCTCGTTTTGTGTCGGACGTTTTTTTTTGTGGTTTTCTCTCTCTCTCTCTCTCTCTCTCTCTCTCTCTCTCGCTCTCTCAATCGCCACCACGAGGATACAGGTCCTCGTATATCAATTTATAACAGTCCGCATTTGCTTGGCCCGCATTACTAAATTTCACTTAAATGAAATTTCCAATGAAAGAGCTTTCCCGCAGTTCGAGGCATTAAGCATCCAATAAATATTGATCGCGATTACACTTTCTTCCGAGTTTTATAGCCACATGAAATCCGTCAATTAGCTCCCGTCTTATATTTATTAATCTCATTAAAATTGCAACGAGCGACTTTAAATTATCAAACTATTCTCATAACCTTAAGTCCCGTTTCTACGATGGCCAACGAATACGTTTTGCGTCCCCTCATTATATATATATATATATATATATAAGGAGTCTCGTCTTACTGGCATAGGCTGTTTGACTGGCAGGGCCTCCGTCCATGACAGATCCGCTTGCGAAAATAAAAGTTAAAAAAATGGAAAAGAAGTTGTTGAGGCGAATCGCTGATTCGCGCGCATGCGCACACGCCATATACGTGGATCGCAGGAACGAGCGAATCTGGCCTTGTGGGTAGCCCGAAGGTCTGCGCGAGTGTAACGAAGGCGGATTGCGTGGAAGATGGCAAAAGTCAGAAAGAGAGGAGAGGCTAAGGAAAATAAGATAACGTGAGAATGACAGAAAAAGGAGAGAACAGATAGAGAGAGAGAGAGAGAGAGAGAGAGAGAGAGAGAGAGAGAGAGAGAAAGTCCGTCTGACAGGAGGTATACGATAAGTTGCAGTCAGCAAGCCGGCACCCTGGAACTACACTAATTCTTTATTACTTTATTAACGAATCGGTCGCGCTGCGCTCTACCGATCAAGTGCTTACTTCGAATATATATATATATACACACACGCACGTATATATTTCTATTCCACATTCCACATCGTAAAAATTCTACATTCCGCATTCCTCATAGACGGCAAGGAAAACGGTAAAGCCGCGATGCCGGGTTTATTAACTCGAGTGTACATTGAGTCCGACAAGTCCAATTGCGGGTTTTCTTGGGTGTCCCCGAGCACGAAGGACGATATCTTGAAAATGCCTCGAGCGAACGAGGAAAGACAGAGTGGAGATGAAATAAAGGAACAATAAGAAGAAAGCGAGAGAAACCGACAGACGGAAAGAGAAAAAGAGAGAGAGAGAAACAATATGGAACATAAAAATGAAGACGAAAGAAATGAGAATCAGTGGGGATACGACAAGGAACGAATCCTTCACGCCTTCTTCCCCCCCCCCCTCTCTCTCTCTCTCTCTCTCTCTCTCAAAGATAATTTTCTCTCTTAGAGGTTCCAGGACGAACGTGTAATAGCCTAATTACCTATCGCATCCCAAGAAGACGCACCGCAGTGAAAGACGGAAGTGCGGCTGACGACTTTGGGCTATCCTCGAGCTCCGTTGGAATCAGAGCTCTAAAGTAACCTAACCTAACCTAAGCCCAAAAGCACGAGGATTCTCTCAACCAGCAGAGGACCGACTAATATCGCGTTCTTTTGTTGTGTTTCGCGCGGCAATTTGCAGCCAACGCTCGCAACGAATTTCGGGCTGATTATTCGGGGCGGCGGTGGAGTGACATCGTCGGGTGGATTAAAATGCTGCGAGAGGGTCGGGAGAGAGGGAGGAAGAGAGAGCGAGTGAGGGTGAAAAAGAGAGTGAGCCCAAGGGTTGGTGGGGTGGAGGGGGGGACAAGAGACGTCACCCGAGGGCCGCTGCTGCCGGTACTCCGCGACTCAACAACAACTCCCGTTCGCTGCTTATATATGTATATATATATATATATATATACATATATAACGTATATATATATATATATATATATACGTCTCATCTTCCTTTTTCCTAGTACGTAGGTACAGAAGCTCCCGTTGCGTTACGCTTTTCGTTTCGCATTTTTCCCCCGATTAATCAACGTCCGTGAAAATTCGTTCGTGCAAACGCTCCCTTACGTTCGCGACGAATCCTTTCGAGATACTGAAAGTAAAAAGAAAATCTTAAGAATTTCCATCCGATACGTCATGACATACGGCTTCCGGTCGAACGTCGTGTATTTTGAGATTGAATTGAAATAAAAATACAATTGTATTGTAAAATACTTTTTTATTCCCAAGAAAATTACTGTTACAATACCGGGCATTCGGGGCTTTTCGTATGATTTTGGAAAAAAAATGTTCTCGTAACTTAACATGGCTGGCTCGTTCGCCCGTGCGAATTTACGGATTTATCGGGCATTGGGAGGAGACGGCTGAAAGCCGTAGGGCATAAAGATGTCATCGTGGCGAAGGGCCCCGTGGCCCTCGGGCGTAACGATGGCTACGAGAGAAAGAGAGAGAGAGAGAAAGAGAGAGAGAGAGAGAGAGACAAGGAATCGAAGAGTACGAGAGCACGAGAGACAGGTGGATAAAAAGAGAAAAAAGATGGGTCGACCGTTAGCGCATTTTACGGCGGCATTACGCCTCTACGAAATGACGCACGCAAAGTGCTCCACCGGATACCTGGGGTGGCTACCCTTGACTGCGGAGGCCGTTTTGACCGTTTCTTATCTTAATTTCGCCTATACCCACTCCGGACGGCGGTGACTTTGGTCTTCCTTTAGGTGACGTGGTAATACAGAGAAAGAGAGACAGAGATAGGCGAAACAGAGAGAGCTGATTGAGACTGAATCCGTTTTGGTCTTCGACAGAAAGGAAGCAGTGGCAGATAAGGAAAACGAAAAAAAGAAGAAGAAAAAAAATTATAAAAAAAAAAAAGAATAAAAACAATTTATTGTCTGACTGACTGGCTCTTTGATGTGAGGAAGGGTAATGGAGTGGGGAGATCGAAGATGCTGACGATACCGATGTCTCCGCCGCGACTAGCTATCAGCTGGCAAGAACGATATGCTAACCGAACGATTACCCCGTCAAAGGGGATGAAAATATACGCGTTGGCTCCGAAGTAAGTCCGGCCTCCTGGCCGATTCGGTTGGCCGTTATACCCGTCACGGATTCTCGTATTGACAGATATTTAAATGAATATTCCTGAACGTTCCTCCGCAGTTAGGAATCTCTTTGAAATCAAAGCAGGGAAGGCAGTTTGCGCGGGGGTAAAGTTTGTTAGACGCGAGCGTCGATATACCCGCCAACCCTATGGCGGATTTTGCGTTTCACGTGTCACGTGACCAGCGGACGACGGGACAACCCACCAGAGGGCAGCAGCAACGGCAGTCCTCGTATCTTGACGACCGACTTGTCATTTGCACTCTGACCTCCACCCCACCGTTAACTCCGCCCGACGCTTTTCTCGTCGGCGAAATAAACGCCTATCAATCGTACTTTTCACCCCTCTCCAATAATTTTATAATTTTTTTAAAATTCCAAAAATATCTCTTGCCACGTAATATTTACTTGCTTCTTGAGACCAAATACTGTTGAGTTGAATACACGTACTTTTTTTTTTTTTCTTAAGGCAGATTCATAAGACACGATCAGATTCCGATACTAGAAGCAGGGCTATCTTCCTTCAAAGTGCCTTTCATTTATCATTCGTATTTCCCGCAAACGTCGCCTTTACCCCACCGCTACTTCGCTCAGCGACTTGTCTTTTCGCATTGAGAGTATACACGAACTGATAGACCGTCAGTTATTTCGTCGGTGTGTACCGACCTTTAGCCCTTCGACCTACCACGCTACAGGAAGCATCGTCGCCTTGGCAATATCTATATACAGAAGACTTCCTGTAACGCACCAGG
>JARQSW010000008.1:1683649-1696969 GCA_030142375.1 Calameuta pallipes
GGTGGTAGCGACAGAGAGGGAATGCAAGAGTGAGAAACTGTGAGGATGTACCGGGTGGGGTTTGTTAGGTAAAGGTCGACGCACAACAATTCCACGCCGTAGACGACTGCGCATGCGCGTACTTTATTTCGCGCCAGTTTCCTAGATGACCGCACACACGAGTGGTCGTAGCCATAATGAGTCGAAAAGTAGAATTTCGATAAGCCTACGTAATCCGATCAATGGAAATACCGAGATACGTGAACAAAAATAAAAAAAAAGGGTACAATCGAAAATCGTGTGAAAGCACCAATTTTTTCCAATAATCAAATATTTTCCTTTGCCCGTACGCGTAAGCGTACCAATGTAATCCCGAAAGATACTAAAATAAGCGCGTATCGCGATGCAATCGTCTTACCCTTGGAAAATCCCCTTTGGCCACGTACGACGTCCCGAACGGAATCGACGACCAAGCCCGAGGATTGGGTTTGATTTTAGGTTAGGCGACGGGACTTGGACGGGACCCCAGATGGAATCAGTGCAGTTCGGAATATTGGAAAACGTCAGTGGTATACGTAGAGGTCTAGTAGTGCGAAGAGTTTCCAAGGAGAGAGAGAGAGAGAGAGAGAGAGAGAAGACTGAAACGAGCTAGGATAAGAAAGACAGCGAGAGCGAGAGAGAGAGAAAGCCGTACGAGATCCTTCAGTATGAGAAAGAGATGCGATAGGGTAACCGGGAATATCCTGCCGAAGGAACGGGACTATTTATGAGACGTACGTGGATTCTCAGGACAGTGAAAGATGCCGGGTCTGTCACAGCGCGGTTAAGAAGGTAACGTGAAGCTGAAGCCGAGGGAGAAGACCCCAGAGATGGTTCAGGAGTCGAAATTCAACGTTGGATGCGTGCGCTAGCTGGCAACAATGGCCATATTGTTTACAGTGAAACAGCATTTATTCGCGATAGTATATTGAAGAAGGATTTTTGCTCCCGACTGTACCAGACCGAGTAGACGATGTTAATGGCGAGAGATGAGAGGTGGAAAAAAAAGTAACTAACCAAGAAAGGTATCGCGTTCCCGATGTGTCACAGCGAACGTATAGATGGCAGCACAGTCGGCGGCGGTTGGTAACTAACGCGCGATAAATTCACTATGGTAATCCGAACGTAACCTCCAAATGAACGAAAGCGTCACACCGTGTGTATTCGGAACCGAGTCTGCCTGAACCTCCAGAGTCCTTCTCTTGGCAGATTAAAGAGCGTTAAAGAGAGTCTCGGTAGTCGGGGAACGGACGCGGAGCGGAAAGGAAGCCGCGCGGAGGCACCTGATTGATTCATAGGGCGCGCGTGCCCGGCTTCAAATCACCAGAAACCAGAATAGATACGACGGCTACGAGGAATGCCAACCCCACGGGCTAATCCATCCTGCCACTTTATTGCTCGGGGACATTTATAAAGCACGGAACCTACGGACGGACGGTATCTACGTACGCACATAACACCGGGCACAAGGACCGAGGAGACGACGATTTATAAATGGCAGCATTTCTCGAAAGGGCACGGAGTGCGGACATCCACGGGCAAATGGCAATGCAATTAAAAATGGACGAACAAGAAAAGCGAGTCCGGGTAAGATGGGCGTATCGAATTTTTGCCCAATATATATATATATATATAGGCATAAATATTGTGTAACGTGCAAGGGATAATGAATGGCGGGAAATTTGAAAATCTCACTACCCATTCGAATCCCTCAGGCCCCGCTAAGGCTGTAGGCGCTGGGGCCGGTAATTACATTTGCTTCAGCAAGGCCGAGTAGTTTATTTTGCTGGAGGCCGAGGGCAGTAACGCCAGATAGGTTGGGCTGCTCTTTGTAGGCGGAGGTGTAGCGCAGATAAGGTGCTCGTTGCGTTGAAGCGTCCCTTGGCGACCGTCCTGGAACGTCCTATGTCTCGGCTTTCTCTCTGTCTCTCTCTCCATCACCCTCTCTCCCTTACTCTCTCTGTATACCTATACATTTATATATATATATATATACATACATCTACCTATTTCTCTCGTGCAGTCTTACTCGCTTCCCATCTAGCCAGTTCTCTGCACCAGGGTAACAACCCCTAGCTCCTCGTACCAACGAGCTCAACCCTCCTGGCCAAACCTCATCCCCGTGTAATATGGCATCTCAACCTTCCTCCGTCGTTATACCGACTTCACTGCCTACCACCACCCTGGACCCACAAAATCCACCCTCCTCCCCTTTTACACCAAACCCTAACCGTGAACCTGACCGATCCAGCCACCATCTCCATAGCCACGTATTAACATATATCCATACCAACCTACCCTTCTATACCAGCATGCAAACCCTGGTCCACCATCCCCTTCTCAACACTTCCCCGGTATCGCGAGTGTTTCCCGTAATTGGGAACTAAAACAGCTTCCAGACATGCATCGTCTTCTTCTTGGCTCAAGGTTTCGCGTCCTGGCTTCCCAGAATAGGACTTTCTTATCTGTACGACAAGAATCCGGCAGAGCATCCCGTCTCGGAGAGTCTATGGGAAAACGCTAATTAAATCCTCGGGATAATTTCAGATGCGCGACTAATTATACCCATAGTCAACCGTTCGCGTATAATTTTTTTTTTTTCCTATTCATTCTCCGCTACGCGCATACGTACTTCCATTACGCGAAAGAGCATCGACTCCTATATCGAGCCGTGCGTTTTCTATTGCGCAAGCGATAATACCATTAATTAATCTCCATGAAAACGGCACGAAAATTTCCTACGAATTGAGTCGTTAACATTCGAACGAGATACGAGGGCGATAACGTGAGTCAATTTTAAGATGAATAAAGGGGCAACGTCAAGGAGATATGAAACGTTTAATTGTCCTCGCGATCTCAAACGACTCTCTGATGGATCTCGAGATCCTCGAGATCATCGGTTCCCTCAATCGAGGGTTATACCCGTGAGAGAAAGTGAGACAGTCGCGGAGAGAGAGAATCTTCTGGGCGCAACGAGAGAGAGATGCTCGGCCGATAAGCCGGTCTTCGTCGACTGACCAGGCGTATACGCGTGTCCTATTACAAGGATGATTATTTGACTGGGTCCGTTGGCCACTGGCCGAGATGAGGTCTCGTTCCGACGAGACGAAGACTGTACGGCGCGCTAGAGAGAGAGAGAGAGAGAGAGAGAGAGAGAGAGAGAGAGAGAGAGAGAGAGAGAGAGAGAGAGAGAGAGGTAAGTAGGTATAAAGGAGCGTGACTGGACGTGAGTTCAATACGCGGCCCTCGAGCACAGCTGTCACTGACATCGCCGCAATCCGAAACTGACCACGACAGGCAGCCTCGCGACTGGACCACAACGGCGGAAACTTATACCAAGCCTTCCGATTGATCCGTCGCGGCCACTCACCATGCACGCCAAAGGGGATGAATTATTCGATTTTGCTTGGCGCGTCGTTTCCGGGCAACCCCCAACCCAGGATCATCGGTGGTGCACGTCGGTATCTTTGGCAGCCATTGGCAACCGGAAAGTAAAGGGAACGAAGGTCTCAGGATGAATACTCAAAGTGGCCGATGGACCGGATGGCGAGAGAAATTTGTGGCGAAAATTCCCGGGTGAAACAGTGGACACGGATATCCACTTGAGCAGCCGCGTTAAAGATAAAAGAAAAAGGAACGAGAGAGGAAGAAGAAGAGGAAGAGAACAAAAAGAGAAACACGTGGACCGGGGTTAGGTGAAGAAATGAGGTAAGGTAGAGCCTGGGATGACTTCAGGTAGAGTACTCCTTCGACCACGTAGGGGATCACCTATACCCCCGTACACGAAGTGGATGATGGTTCGGCACAGCGGGTCTATGGGTAGGTCTAATAAAGCGGCCCTGTCCCACTGGGAGAGGTAAATACAAGAGGACCCGCTGGTGGAAGCCGAAAAGAGTGAAAAAGAGCAAAGTCATCGGTCGGCAATGCAGAAAGAAAGAAAAGGGAAAAAAAAGAAGAAGAAGACGTTCGTGCCGCGGTAGGTAGTCCTCGGGGTAATAATCCAACCAAGGGAGGAGAAGAGGGAGACGGAGGGAGAAAGACGAGGAAGAAGAAACGATTCCCTGACGATGACGACCAGGACGTTGATGATCCCAATGACCAGGGACCAGGAAAGTATAACCTACGCCAAGTGTAGGGAATCTATGCACAGAGGCAAAAAGCTATAAGTATAAAGAGGTTAGGTTAGGTTGTACCTTTCCATGTATTTAAGTAGCATAACCAAAGGGATGGTAAGGGACGAGCGGAGAGTGGGGGGAAGGAAGGGGAAGGGAAGAGGGGAGGGCATGGCGATGAGTGAATACTCGATAGCAACAACGGCTCCGGGGTTGGCAATAACAATAACAATAACCCAAAACGTGTATACAGAGCGAGGTACGAACCTAAAGGCTCGTTCCCAAAAGGTAAAGGTAAGGCGAGACGCAAGAAGGACGAGCGAGCAGTCAGTCACTCGAGAAGAAGGAGGGCGCACCACCCTGGTTGATTGATGGAACGTCAGTCACGGCGCAGCCATCCATCTCCCGCCTTCCACTTCTTTTATTATTTATTATTCCTGCCATGCCGGATACCCGGTACCTAGTCAGCTCTACGTCGTACCGTCGCTCAACCGAACCCCGATGCCAGTCCAGGTCTGGCTCTGCACCAGCCAGTCGGTCTCTCCTCCTGCGTGCCCATCGGCAAGGAACGTGACGAAGCATCCTCCAGGTATAGACTTCGGGGTATTATGTGAAGGTAGCGTGCGACCAGGTTCAGGATCATCCAGGACGACTGAAATCATCGACCCTCTTAGTGCTCTTGGTCTTCATCGTCGTCGACCTGGTCCAGGTCGTCCTCGTTCTGATGATCACAGCGTTGTTAGGTCCGCGCCAGGCACGCCGAAGACAGCGCTGCCTTATAACGCCGTCCTTGTCTCTCTTCAATGCCTCTGCGAACCCGCCTTGCCGTGCTGCGTCACGAAACAAATGCGCGTCGGCCAATCATCGTCTCGATGATGATGACGCCGATGACTCTCTGCATCTGTCAATCCGAATACCCGGTAATGCGTCCGGACCGGGTCCGAGGGCGGCTGCTTTCTTTCTAGTGATCGTCAAAGGGGTCTTCTCTTTCTCTCTCTCTCTCTTTCTTTCTTTTTCACTGAGTATCTCTTGTAACGATGTGTACATGAATACTGAGAAAAATCATCCCGAGCGATTAAGGGTCTCATGATTGACCGTGATGGAATGGCGAAATTCTCTTTTGATGAAAGGAAGAGCAATAGAAAAAAAAAGAGAAAAAAAATAGGAAGACGAACGTTAATACCGCCCACAAAAATACGGCCTTAAACGTCATCGTGGACTCGTGTGGTACGTTAATTAGAAAACTCGTGACCTTCCACCCGTTATAATCCGACAACGTCATTATCTCCTTGCAGAGTCATCTTTGCCGATAGCGATTAATATCTTGAATTCCGGTGGAGATTCGAGTGTGTCTACAGTACGTTTCAAAATTTTCTGGTACAGTCGATATACAAGATTCGAAAAAGTCACGTCGATAACCTCCCGACTAGGATACTCGACCTGACGACGCATACTGCGGGTGTAAGGACGCACAAGGATACAGGCTCTACAGGTCGTTTCAGACTAACTCGAAAATGCAGCCTTCACAAACTTGAAGGTTCAAAGACGAATAAGCAGCAGCGTTTCAGGTAATGGAGGTGGAAAAGTCGTCGGCTTAGGCGTTTTAAGTTTCCACCGGGTATTCGAGAAGACATCAAGCAACTCGATCTCTCGAGCCGGACGCTGGAGATACCTGGAGCACCTGAGCCTCTTAGACATTTTTCTTATATTTTTTTTAATAACCATTTTTTTTCATTCTTCACAACTCCGTTTTCATGATTAAACAGATGAAAACCGTCTCGTCGCAACAATAAAAAAGTTCCCAGCGCAGTTACCAGCGCCAATAAAAAATTCGCTCATACGCTTCGTAGAGTAACAATTTTTTCAAAAAAACAAAAAAATCTCCAACACGGAATATTCTTCGAAGAGAAAATAATAAAGCCGAACCCTCACGGCGTGTCGTCGACGAGACTACGAGTGGCTGGTACTGGCGCGTAATGGTATTCGACTATTTGAGGTAGGTCAGGGAGACGCGAGAGACTTACGGATTGTGCGTGGATGCATGTGAGAGAGCGTGAGAGAGAGAGCGAGACCGAGAGTGAGAGTGAGAGTGAGAGAGAGAGAGTGAGAGAGAGAGAAAGTTAGGGAGTAAGGGGGAGGAGGAGAAAGAGAGAGAGAGAGCCAGTCGTGTAAGAGTGGTGCGGGATTCCCAGAAGCTCCTGCCATTCATATGAACCCGCCACGTTCCTCTCTAGTATACATTACGTAATACATAAACGGCACGAGAGGAATCTCCTAATAGTAACTACACACATATACAATATGTATGCCAACCAATCATACGTGTAGTTCCATCAAACATGCACGTGCAAATAAAAATATCCACGAGACAATAAGGCATTCGGTAATAATGAAATTAACGGGAAAAAAAAAAAAAAAATTTCTACCATCCACTTTTTCATACGTCCGGCGAGACAAGCATAAAGGTTCCTCGCAACGGGCGACTAAAAAAAAAAGCAATTAAAGACGCGTTTCGCGTATTTCCAATTAACGACAAAGTCCCCAGCTGACGATATCAATAAATTTAGCCGTATAAAAGCTCGCAGAATGGGACAGGGGGGGGGGGGGGGCAGGTGACCGGCACGCCGATCCGCATCGATGCGATCTCGGATGCCGTCGTGACGCTCTGGGAATCGCATGAGAACTCGCCCGCCTCAGTGATATACGGCGACGTTTATATTAATGAGAAATGTGCCTGGCAAGCAAGTAGACACGTCACCGGGACCGTTCAAATGTCAACTGCCGGTTGGTCCGTAATATTGTTTCCCATTATCGTTATCTTCGTAGCGTCCACGCGATTGGTAAATGGACCGGTGCTTTCGCGTAGCGATTGAACGACGCGAAACGACTCTTGAGAATCCTTGAGAAATTAACGAAACGAGCGACAAAGAAAAATTAACGACCACGAGGGGGGGGGGGGGGGGGTGCATAAGATTTTTATTGCCTCTCTTCTTAGAAACCTTCTCAATTAATATTTCTTATTTCGTCGCGAAAATAAAATTTCATCCGTTCGCCGGGACTTTCGGTTGGCAGCACTGTCAATTATAATCGAATTCCGTATTACGAAGGTTTCCGTTCGACCACGATAGATACGTATTGATGACGAATGGCAGGTCGATCACAGTGGCGTATACGCATAGGAGCGACACAGTAGTTTCTACATGCGAATGGCGATTAAACTCTGATTGATGAATCGCTTCGAGAAATTGGGTTATGCAGTTGGTACGACGATATTGCGAAAGGCCCGACGGCCGGCGCAGTCCTTCGCGACACGACGCGTTCGCACGAGAGCGACAGGAAGCGCAGCGACGTCGCGGATTTCTGTCGTTCGCTCGTGGGCCGACCAGATAGATTCCCGTGGAACGTATAGTCAGTGGAAAAATTTCTCGTCAGGGCCGCCGCCTCTCGGTCTTCCTCGTTGGATCTGAAAATCCCGCGAGATGGCAGTGCGATAGACGCGTCCCAAAGAGATTATCCGGATGTGAAAAACACAAAGACGTCGATAGCCTGGTCGTCGGCTAAAAATAAAAGAATAAATAAAACCCAGAGGTGTAACACGAAAGAAAAAAAAAAAAAAAAAAAAAAAACCAAGTCTTTCGAGGATACTCGCGGCGAGATAGTCACGTGTCAATCGATGGATCGCGGCGGCCATCAATCAGTCCACGTCAGAAATAATCGATGGACGTGACAATTTCAGCGGAGTCGACCGGTGCCGGGATCCAGGGCAAACACTGAAGTAACCAATCAATCAAAACGTAGCGCTTACGCGTCTTCGTACCGCTGCGTAATACGTACCTTATAGAGGGTGTTCATTTTTCAAATATACAAGTAACCCTTAATAAAACCTTTAATAACGCATTGGTCACACGTCAACCCCCCCCCCCTCCCACCACCCAACGGTAATTACCGCCTTTCGCGATCACCCCCCTCCCTCCAAAAAACCAACCCAAAATTTAATTTCTCGTAACCCCCGTCCCCTTCAGAAAAAAAAACCCCTAAAAAAAATCCTAAAAATTATACTTGGCACCCCGTTCCCATTAATACCCGAGAATCCCCGTTACGGCGGCCCTGGGAATCCGAATCCTCCCCTCGGCTTCTCCTTAGAATGCAGCACGGCCCGTCATGACTGGAATGATCTATGCGCGTGGTTACGTTCGCGGCGAGTATGCACCGCTGACGTAATGCACACAATTATTACGCGCTGTTATCAACCCAGAGAAACACAGAGAGACAGTCCAGTTCCCGTACTAGAAGCGCAGGCCCAGAATCACCACACAACGTGCATGCATATGGTCCACCGTATGGACCATACGTGACTCCATACCAAACTCCTTCGGTATGCCGTGTTGCAGGCGTACGCCCCGTGCATACTGGACGTGCGATTCCCGTCTAGGAACCTGAAGAAATATCGGAACCCGGTATAGGTGCACGACCTCGGCTAGGTTACTCGTTGCTACTGGCCAATCGCGAGTCTTTATGAGTCATCGGACTTGGAAGTCGAGTCATCAAGTGTTGGCTGACCGGTACGTGTTGGACACTGTCTCGCAGTATATATATACATACACATGCATATATCGAACATAATCGCACTTTCCATATGCATAGAACACCTAGCGTCAGCCACGCGTACCAACTTAGCATACTCGGCAGGTTATGGAGTCCCAGCGTGAAATCGCGTAAGAAATGCATATAAAAGAATTTCAAATAATTTTATTAGACAAAGACGATTCCAAATGAAAATCATAAATCGCCCGACCCGAATACATTTCGATACGTAATGCGAAGATGCAGAGAGGGAGGGAGAAAAACAGAGAGAGAATGTTGGCGGCACTGGCAGCCACGAGGGTGTGCATAACGGTTTCGTGAAACCGCGGTGGGGGGGAGAGGGGGGGGGGAGCGAGCGAGAATGGTGGGAAAACGACCGGATGGCCATTCAGCTGCTCCGGGTCGTAACTCACCATTAATTAATTAATAACTCCTGTCCTTACACATGTGAATTGATAGGCGCCGCTTACATCCCCGCGTCTACTGCGCGTCGTAATCTTAAATTGGTGATGTCGCCCAGAGACTTACGGTGGTATAGTGTAATTAAAAAAAAAAAAAAAAAAAAAAAATTTCTCCTACCACCATACAAGCACTTAAAACAGGTTGGGTGTCGCGTGAAAGCCTGAAAAAAAAATTCTTTCTACCGTCCCCACTTACCCCTGTCAATAAGTGCCACCCACTATACGTATAGACGCGAGTCCACGTGTTACTTCGTATATACACCGTGTACTTATCTGACCGATATAAATGAAAACGTAACCACTGTCGAGGAGCAGAGAGCGGGGGGGGGGGGGGGTAGCCCCGACCCTCTTACGTCCCGGCCAAGTAGTCACAACGTGCAACGCGCAGACACACTTTGCTCGCGTCGCACTGTCAACCTGACAGGTTTGATGGATGTGGCGCCTTGCGACTACGTAAAAAGCGAAGACCCGGTACTCGGCCGCGCGAAGGGCCTGAATGCCGAAAGGCTCACCGGGACGACGCTTTAATAGGCTACAGGGTTAACCTTGTTGCGGAGTCGCTATGCGCCAGAGAGACACGACACGTGTAAGCAGTACGTACGGCAGGTATGACGTAGGCAGAGCCAGTCGATAGTGACGGACTGTCAGAAGCACGTGGAAATTGAGGCGAGCATAGGAGACTAGGCCTGGGGTCATTTTGAGGGTGGAGTTCAGAGGTCACTCTGCCGGTACCACAGTCATTGGCCACCATCGACATTAATACGTATCAGATATTAATTGATTGGGAAAATATAACTTTACGTGTCGACGATCAAAAACGTTATTATCTATGGAGACTCGGGACGCGTGCATCGGGCAGTCTGTGTCCAGCGACACGCAGTGATCGCGCACGTGGTTAACATACGCGTGCACGTATCGGCGGCCACTTTGACGTTTGTACTAGGCGCGCATCGTGTACATTCCAATGGAGGTCGATTGGAGAATCAGCATGGCGATTGTCGAATTGAGGCGAGTTCGAAAATCGCGAACGGCGCTAAATTTTTTATTTACGATGTAAACGACGAAGGGGGGGGGGGGCCTGCCCGAGGATCGCACAATTTTTTTCGGAAAACGTTAAGGGCGCGAATCGTCGCGCTGAACACAGCAATGAGGACGCAAGTGGACGGGTGGGACCACGTGGTCGGGACTGGAGGGTTCGCGGCGATAATTTTTCCTGCCGTACGTCGGAATCCCGACGATGCGTGAAATGAAAATCGAGCCAATGGATTTGGCCCGCGTCGCCAAATGGACGCGACTCAACGCAAATTAGCGCGCTCGTCGAACGTTTTTCGGCGTCTCTCGCACACCGAGGCGTCCGTGAGAACCGCGAAAAAATTCGTTGAATGACCGGAAAAAAAAGAAATTGTAACCAATAATTTTACGATTAACTCGCCCAACCCCCCTCTACACCGGGCACCCCGAATAACGTTCCACGTGAAAAAATCTACATAGACACGAATGGCGCTCCGATAGATATCTCGTAAAATCGAAAAAAAAAAAATTACCTGAAACTTATATAAATATACCTCTATCCATGGATATCGCGAAAACGAGATCAGTACGTAAACAGCATCCGCAGATGAATTCGATCGATTTAACAAACGCCAATGGATTAACCCAAAAGTGAAGCCACGGGGTCTCGACTTCCAATAAATTCGGATCCGACGTCAAAATCCCGTTAATTTGAAAATCCTATATACAACGCGCACACATATACACATATGTATCGCCTCCAAAAAAAAGGTATCATCGAATGATCGGGAACCCCATATAAAGCCATTTGTCGAGTATCTCAAAAGTGAATTTATTTTCACCGTGACGTAATGCACGAGACGAGGAGCCCGAGGAGCGAGCGAGAGCCATCCCCCAATATCGATCTCATACATAATTAAATACCAGCTCGGCAAGGCATTACAAAGAGAGCTTACTTCAGCTTTGATCTGCTGACAGACGGGACCCGTCATCGCAGACTTCAATAGATATAGGGTAGCGAGTATACGGGTAACGAGGGGTGACGCTCGGAGCGAGCGCAAGAGAGACAAAGCGAACGAAGTAAGGCGCAAAGACAGGGAGAGCAAGAGAGAAAATCAAAAAGAGAGAGAGAGGGAGAGAGAGAGAGAGAGAGAGACCCGTGCGCCACACTTGCAAGTCGTCTACTCACCTCCTCCTACGCGCCACGTATCCCAGCATCCTCGGACAGATTCGTACACTTACGCTTGGAGCGTAAGTGACGTACCGATCGAGGAGAGAGAGAGAGAAGAAAAAAAAACATCCTACACTCGACTACCGTACAGTTGGGTACCCACTGAGCTGAGGGACTTCGCCCTCTTTTGCATTTCGCATTACCCATCTTTGCCGGCTTTCTCGCAGTATAGGCAACAGCCACTAACGAACGCTCGGGGCGCGCTTCGATTCCTGCGGAATAACGCATGTCCTCCCGGTTACTGGATATACATATACAGACACACACACACACACACACGGCTTTTTCATACACCAGATATGAAAGAGTCGAGGAATGCCGATGCTAAAGAACATACGAGGGGGACTGCCGGATACGAGGTCGACGTCGAAGATGAGTACGACGAAAATGACGCCCGTGGACGTCGGCCCTTTTTCGCGTCAAAGGACAAAGTCATTTTTTACTTTGACTGTACACACAACCTATATATATATATACACACACACACAGATCACGCCAATACACAAGTCATAAGGTGCATGAGCTGCCGTGCGCTCGAATCGGAATAAACGGTAATCACGAAAGAGAGAGAGAGAGAGAGAGAGAGTGAAAGAAAGATATTCCATCAATGACGATCGCGTGCATCCAAGATTTCCAATTACAATTCGCAGAGAGCGATCGTTAACGATCTCCCGATTTTGCGATCGACACGAGCCAATCAGCCGAGGGATCCTTTACGACGCCATTTTTAAAGTCAACCGTCTACACAACAAGCGCGACCGGCTACCGTCTCTCTGCGTGGTTATCCCGTCCCTTTCCCTCCCTCTCTGCCCCCCCCGCCGCCCCTGCCAATCCCCTCCACCTCAAACCTCCTCCCCCTCACCTCGCTCCCTCCTCAACAATCTATATTTAGCGATAAACCGACTTTATTATTAACCGGCTAAGAGCAAGTGTAGGAACAACTTGTCAACTTGCTTGACGGGCTGAGACGACGTGACGTGGCGAGCGTCTCTCAGGACGAATAGACGGTCTGACATGCAAATGGGCATATGGAGAGACACGTGTCGTCCTCTTGGATACTTGGAAAACTTTTTATATTCCCCACCCCGATCAACCCACCCACCGTCATCCCCTTGGTGGGTCGCGCTTCGTTCCCCACCCCCCCCTCACCACCCTCGGCGAAACCGCATTCCCGCAACCCTTCGTGGTAGTGCTAGGTACTGACCTGCCCTAACCTGACCCAATCCGAACCTACTGTACGTCACTAACTTCCCATCTTCGGTATATATATGCATCTGGATATATGTATATGTATATTATATACCTTATTTCAGGTACAGCGACGATTTGGAAAAATTAGCAGCGATCTGCCAGGATCGATCGAGTAATTGTAATGGGTGGGGGGAGGGGAAGGGATCACTGGGTCCCATTGCGGCTGTTTTCGCTCGCTTGACAAATTGGACGTCATCCGAATTGGTTTACGACGAGGATGACGATTGGGACCGATGACGCTCCGAACGAGATAAAGGCGTTAGCACGTGGTCAATGAGAATGGGGATTTGTGACTGCCTAATGCGTGCGCGGCAGATTGGCCGAGTATGGGGGGAGGAGAAAAGTCACGGGCAGGAACCCGTGCCCTTTGGCAGCGTATGGGTTTTGGAGCGACGCCGTGTGGGGGACGCGCAATGGGACTGTTGGATTATTTCCGATGTGATCAAAGGGATACGAATAGCCTAGAGTGGGTATTGGTTTTGCAAGATGTGACGATGGGGATTGATGGGTCGGATCGTGGGTGGCGTACAGAGTGTGTAGAACGCTTCTAGGCTTGCGTGTGTTTTGCATGCAATTCTCTCTCTCTCTCTCTCTCTCTCTCTCGCTCTCTCTCTCTCTCTCTCTCTCTCTCTCTCTCTCTCTCTCTCTCTCT
>JARQSW010000008.1:1702367-1949263 GCA_030142375.1 Calameuta pallipes
CTCTCTCTCTCTCTGTCTCTCTCTCTCTCTCTCTCTCTCTCTCTCTCTCTCTCTCTCTCTCTCTCTCTCTCTCTCTCCCTCTCTTTCTCTCTCTCTCCCTCTCTTTCTCACTCATTCACTCTCTTTCTCTGTCTTTCACATTCAATGATATACCCTCGCTCTGTCTTTCTCCTTTTCACTTTCTCATAGGCTACAGACGTCCACTCCCCAAACTCTACCACGCTTATGGACCTTGTCCTGATAGACGCTACACTTTTCTTAACATACGTCCACACGTGGCGACATATATCAGACGTACGGTCATCGGAAAGTGTCACGTCCACTTATTGTGATCGGTTCATATACATACATCTCGATTTGTAATAATCGAAATAAAAAGAATGTAATATAAAGCACAGAATATTTCAACAAGACCGTGCAGAGATTCATTAATAAGTATATACCTAAAAACATTTAAATATGTACAAGATGAAAATGTAAGAATAAGATAAAAAAATAAATATCATTTATCGCCACACCTAAAGTTTAGCTATCAGATGTAGACGGGTGTGACCATAGTACAATGTAACGATAGCAGTGACTGTGGATAGGACATAAGGAGCATAAGTATAATAAGCTTACGTCGTCCCACACTTGGCGGCGCTACTGAACGTGCTGCCATCTAATCCGTAGTAAAGCCAAGTATCGATGAACGGACGATATGCAAAGAAGCGAAGTTCTATCTCTTTGACTTTCGTCCTCTCAGTTCCTCCCTCGGTCTAATGTTCACATCGCGTTCGCTTCCTCTCTCAGTCTCTCCCTTATCTCTCGCTATTCGTCCCCGAGGATCTCGCGTTACCGTTAAAAGTTCGGTTCGTTAGCCAGTATTGTTTTCCCGCGGCGGGAATCGCTCCTGTGGGATACGTTCGCCTGAGCCTTCTCGTCGGGCATCCTAACCTCTCTTTTACATTCTCGATTCTATCTACTTCCACCCACGTCTCTCCTACAGTCATGACTTCTTCCTCTCAATCTTTTATACCGTTCCACTCTTTCTCTCTCTCTTTCTCTCTCAATCCTTCCACCTCCTGTAACCTCGCCGCAATTGGTATCCCGTGCCGTTCCTCAGAATTTCTATTGACATCGGCAGTGACATCGTTGTCAGATTTATTTGAACGCCGCGGACAGGAAAGTGGATCCTTCCCGGTAGTGATCGTCGTGTCCTGGAAACAAATTCGTGAACCCGTGTACCCTCTACAATGCTTCCGTGTTTTGTTGGTGAGTGTCGAGTGGATCTAAAAGAATTTCCGTGCTGGCCAAGTGATGATAACCAAGAAAAAAAAAGAGACATTGACGTGGAGCCACGTCACGGCGCTTCCCTGAACTATTAAACAGACGTATTCATGAGCATTGTGAAGCCTCGGTCTGTCGGAAGGAACCCCTTTAAGATAATTTCATTACAATACGTCTTAGCTGGAACACACTGTACGTCATATGACTGATAAACGTGCTAGTGACTAATGAATTATCCAGTATGGACCATCGATTTTCTGTCTCGATAATATTGGATACGAGTCCTTGACGAAGGACAGATAATACAGTTGAATCTACAAAAGGTAATACAGTGCCCCCTACAGGTATACAGTACGTTACTGGATTGGCTGGTGAATACGACAATTTGTATGACAATTCCAGAGAAAGCTGTCGTTGCATTGTATCTTATGAAATAGTACGGGCCTTCGGTACTTTTCAGCTAAGGATCCTCTCATGCTCCATATGAAAGCATATTGAATACGTGTAGCAATAGGTTGGGCTAAACAGACGAAGAACTGACGAGAAGGGTCCTCGTGAATGAGATCGAAGGTTGGATGCTGTACATGGACCACTGTATAGGAAGTGGAAGGAGCGTATAAGAGCGACTGTGAGATAGTTAAGAAAAGGGATGGAATGAAGGTAGGTATGTTGTGTGAGACTATATATATATATATACATACACATATATACTTTGTAGGAAAAGGAGATGAGATCACGATCCGTGCCAAAGCAAAGGTCGAGCCGTACAGCAAGCATGACTGCACGATATAGCGTATGGTCTGGAACGGCAACGTTATTAGGAGTAGGAAGCGCCTCTGTGACAAATGGCGCGGCTTCATTGTTGCGCCAGAACCCCCAAGTCCGAAGCCCCGTCGTAAATCTGCGAGTGACCGACAGAAGTCCGACAGGCCCAGGGTGTAAGGTACGACCAGCGGTGGAGGACTTGTGGAAGATGGATGTCGAAGAAAAGGGGATGATGTTGCTGCTGTTGCCTGGATCAGTGCTGAGATATAGAGTGAGTGTGTAAAGTAAGGGAGGATGAGAGGCCCACATAGAGAAGGAGGGGGGGAGAGAGAGAGAGAGAGAGAGAGAGAGAACGTTTGTATATATGACTTTTGTAGGTTTTCAAGAAATCAAAGAAGATAAGAGATAAGTTGGTAACTATACGAGTGACCCATGGTCCATCAATCGGTTCAAGAGCAGAGCGAAAACGAGGGGCCCAAGATGGCCGCTGGGAGCGTATTGCTCGCTTTGCCAGCGTCAGCAACTTAGCATAAATCACTCCCGCTCTCCACTCCATTTCTCATCCCTCCTGAACCTTCTAGCCTCTCTTGATCTCAACCGTACTCGCTCTCTCTTTCGCTGTCTTTACTCTATCTCTTTCTCTCTTCAACAACAGACTGTAGAATGCGTTCGAGCTGCAGATACATGCCTACGTCACGAGCGCCATCTACAATAAAAGGCCTAGTTTGCGAGAGATCGTATAACAGCAATGATATATACGTTTTATATTTATTGTGTCTACGTATATCTTTAGAGAATTATGTATAATATATATATATATATTTGTTTTTAAATCTCAAGATTTATACCGATCGGAATGTTTCACGAGGAGCGTCAACGGCAACGTGGAAGAATCTTTTGGCGTTAAGCTCTAGGAAAGGATACGTTTAATATCTGCTGCCGTTTTATATTGTGGATGGAAGTACGTCTATAGGAGAGCAAGTTTTTCTATTTTTTTCTTTCTTTCATTCTTTCTCTTCTTTTTTTCTTCTTCCCCAAACGTCACCGCTGATATTTATGGCGAGCCTTAGCCGAGGGGTTCGACGCGTTCCATAGAAGCGAGGATGGCGTAAGCGTAACTCTGTCAGCGTCACGCTCGCCCCAGAGTAGTTTCCCTTCGGTCCAGGTTCAAAAGAGCCACGGTAGAAAAAAATCACTGGAACGTTTCCAGCAATGCCGCCGGTGCGACTGAATAAGAAGCCGTCGTTGGCTGTGACTGCGATTCTTGACTTGCCACGAGCGACGCTGCCGATTCTGAGACAATAATGGTGACCTCTTTGACCTCGTACCACGCTGCCATGCTGTTATTATTATTAGCCGACAAGAAGCTCACGCACTTTGAAATTGTATTTAAATTCACGCGCTATTAGATTACGAGCATTCGCCATTGCGCATGCGCGTCGTTAAGACTTCATTGTAAGATATAATAATTTATGGATTGTTATCATTATTTTTAATTATATAGTACACCGAGTGGAGTCGAGTAAAAAAATGCATCCTGAACTGACGACTACGATGACGAACCCTGATCCCTACATATTAAGGAAGCTTCCCTCGTAACGCCGTCATCGCTACCTCCGTCATCGGTACTTCGACCCACCCACGACGCGCAACCCGTTTCGTACCTATTATAAGAGAAAAGCGATAAATCTCGATGTCGGACCTCCTCGAAGTGTCTGTTCCTGCACGAGAACAGAACCGCGAGGATCTAACCCTAACCCAAGAGTGAAATTGACGATTCGAGAACAAAGAGAGATAATATTCAAAAATTGGTATCTAATATTGAATTAATAATGTAATCCCGTCTTAGAATGAGACCCTGTATATTGTTATCTAAACAAAACGTCATTCCCAGGAAGTAACAATTTCCGAGGAAGACGCTTATGAAAGCACAGAAAGAAATACACGAAGAGGAAGATGCGCCAGGTGCCACTGTGTATCATGGTATTATATTAAGCTGAACTCGTCGTTGTACGAGGTCCGGTGTGAACACAGCTGCAAAACCGGTAGTGAACTCGACCTGGTTGCGTGGGTGTATCCTTTAGAGGTTGGGCTAGTTTCCTCGTGGAAACCTTGGCTTTACCATCTTCCGACGTGAATTGCAGAGATCAGCGATCAGGCATATCGATCCTTTTCCGGTTCCCGATGAAATAAAAATCGTCGAAGCTTCAATCAGAACCGTTCATAGAAACCTACCTAAAGCCGAAGTCGATATTAAATATTGAGCTATCGAACGCGGAATAAAATTTACCCGTGATCGATGACGTCACAGCCACTGGTGAATGTATCGTAAAAAGTTAACGATAACGTGCCTATATCATATGAAAACGTCATAAAATAATTTTATGACGAATATAACCAAAATAAAATAAAATTCAGAAGAGGGGGAATCCCCGTGAAACCGATCCCCGGTGTATGCAGAGGATCACCTCGACGAAGGAATCGCAAGATGCTCTCAATTAGCAATATCTTGTGAAATATTATATTTCTGTTAAAATTCAAATTAAATAATCCACCGAAGAATTCACCGTTCGCTGTATAGGTACAGGCGTTTCCATAAGCTGCTACCGTTTATATTATTTTTTTTCTTAGCTTACAGAATTCACCGCCAGATGGAAGCCTATCTCGCGCGTGAAAATTCTTCGAGCCAGATAGAATGACGACGACGGTGTGCACCTTGCAGGAGATTGCGCCGGTTTTAAATCGGACGCGGTGAGCGGGCTCCGGTTCGGCTGGTTATACGATATCATAAAAGGAATCACGTGAGAGCGAACGGAACGGACGGAAGGACGGACTGCCGCACGGACTTACGGACGGACCGATCAGGTTTGGGCAGCTGTCTGCAACCACGTCACTCAAGTTCACTGTTGGGTTCGCAGTGGAATGAATGCCTTTCATTATGAACGTTATCTTCTGCCTGATCGCCAACCCTTTCTCTTCTTGGTAAGGATGTATGCGCACTCGAGACACGAATATTATCGTCCAACGACCACGCTCCTACCTGGACTACGAGGATTTATTGTACCGGCATCGTCAAGAAAAAAGAAATACCTCTCTACCATACCGACCGAGGGACAATGAAAGTCGAACTTGTACGACCGTTACTTTGTTTCCTGAACTTCGTAGCATCTTGAGTTACATTACGAAGGTGAGAAGTAAAAGGTCCATATGACGTAAATAATAACACGCCAAAGAAAAAAACTAACAGCGAACAAAAGTCAATCGAGTGTAACTCTTGATTAAAATAGACGCGAAAAAAAAGGACAGGACGTCACCTAATCAGTAAACGAACAAAGAAACGTCCAGTCTCCTACAATCGATTCCGTCTCCCATTTCCTGAAACGGATCCCGATCGTACGTAAGTACACGTATGTTTACGTACATATCTGCCCAGTCCAAGTGTATATGATTGTATACCTATATAGTTATATATATGTCATAGATGGATACGGGGAACAGAAGGAGAAGTAAAAGCTTGCGACAAACGGCATCGCTGCCATTCCGGTGTCGCCCCGACACCGTGCAGGGCGGACATTTTGACGTGGGCTTCCTAATGATTAAAACTGCAGAAAAAGGAAGCGCTAAAATAAACGCTGAATGCTGATGCGCTACTTGATCGACGTAAACTGCCAGAACGTCTAGCGTCCCGACGCTGTCCTCAGCGTCCTCCTACGTTACTTGCTCGGCACATTATATGCCCAGCAATCGGGTATTCAGCGTCCATTGTTTCGTCCGGCATTATGGACATACAGCTTCTAATATACAGACAGCGGTACGCGTGTCTATCTTCTCTACATATGCTAGCACGTGTGCATATACGCGTAGGTGACAGCCGGAGCAGAATTGGAATTGCGATGGAGTTTGGGGAATATATAGAATCCACCAGAAACGGTTACACACCACGTGGTCGTATTTATTCGTATCTAGGGTTGGCGAGGGGTTGTTGGTCATGCACTGAATCCACCTAGTGACATCTTTCGCGTTCTCGTTATAACCGCATTTGGTACCGGCGATCGTGGCGCCGTGCCTCGGCCGCTGTCGTAAACTCAATTGGTTTCGTTGACGTTTCTTCGTCGCACTGGCTGTCACTCTACGCAATTGACTTTGAACCATCTGTCCACGTGTAACATTGAACGCAATTACAGTCAATTTAATGCATGGAGCCGTGCCTTCGAATTGGAATTGTACTTTATACACACTAAACATAGGATATTGGCGCGTGTCGATCGATGCGCCACCAACGGCCACTGTGGCAATTACGGTCCTACGTCACAAGCGGTAGGCTGTCGTGAAATCTCAATTTTGAAACCGTCGCCACGCTCGCATGAAAAATTCAAAAAATTACTAGGAGACGAAGAGTAAAAATTTTTCGACAATCTTCTATATTACGCGGTAAGCGTCTGTTCGTACAATTAAGTATTATTAGTAGTAGGGGAGGGGTGCGGAGCAATGATAAATATTTGACAAAAAAAAATTGTATAAGAACGAAGAACGTGTGTCTCTCTCTATACGTACAATAGGAGTGTACGAACCCACAAGGTATACAAGTCAAGAGCGTACGGTGGTCGTTTCGTGCCCAGTCACCGTTAAAGCCCGCGAATTCAAGTGGACGTGACTCTCCGTATAATATTACATCCTATTAGGGATGGAATAACTGCCGGATAAAACGCGACAGCCAACGATAAACGGAAGGGGCAGTTCTTCAAGATGCGTGCCACCCAGCCGTCACTCGGTGGGTTAACGTGGCTCCATGCCGATATGACCGTTCTGGCAGCTTGTGCTTCTACGAGTACAGGAACTTAAACTAACCTCTAACCCTATGATATACCTAAGTAGACATACGTATATACATATGCGAGACCACGTGTGCACTATACGCCATTACCCATCGACTCGTTCGACTAGCCTCCTGTAATTCCCTCTAGGTTGGATCGCACACAGCACATGTGGTGCGTGCGTGCAGCTCACGCGTGCAACGGCCAATTACTCCTGCATGCGAATCGAGCCGAGTGTCGATCGGGCTGATAGTCTCGGGCTCGCGGGACTCTCGGACGCTACAAAGAGGATTAGTAGGGAAGGTCGAAGAGGAGGGAAAAAAGAAGAAAAAGAGACGGAGGACTAAGAGAAAGAAAAGAAGGAAAGCCAACCCTCGAGATCCCTGTCTAAACGAGGACATAAATAAAGAAATCAATGAGCGTACGAGTTACTCGTGTCCGTTCGCTCTGGGTTTCTCACTGTCTTACAATTTTGTTTGGTTTTTTTTTTTTCTTCGGGTTATTACTTCGGTATCTACCGGTAGACGATGAAATTCCGTCTCTCGCTGATTCCGTACTTCCGCTATGCTCTGAGGTCTTTAGAGGAATAAAAGGTCGGGGGGGGGGGGGTATACCAGGGGGATTCGAAGGTAGGGCTGAGAGGGAGGGCAGTTGCTGTTGAAGTTGCTCCTCGGAGGGGTTGGATATCCTGGGTTGTATGGAAGGAGGAAAATTTCGACTATAAATAGTAGTGTATTCTAAACGAGGTACAGAGAGGCGCATTGGATCTAAATTATGAATTTCATCAGCGGCAGTCTGCCGTTTCATTCCACGTTTTAGCTCCTTCCAGTATTCCTCCCGGTGGCGCGCACTTTCGAGCCATCTGAACTCCATCCGAACGCCGGAGAACCCGGCAAGAGAGCCTCTCTCTCTCTCTCTCTCTCTCTCTCTTTTCCCCTCCCGTAACCCGAGCGAGCCAGCGTCTCCTTTAGCGCGGAGATGAAAAGTTCTGGCGAAGACATAAAAATGCGGCGCTGCATTTCCCTTTTAAAATAACGTCTTTTGCTCCTTTTTCAGTTTATTATTATCAAGTTGTGCAGCCTGCACGTAGCGGCCTTTGCCATAACACAACTTTCCAAGAGCCGACCGTAGCAGTCGACGACGACGACGACGACGACGACGACGCTGGGCGTCGACTGCTACCGACCGACGCCGACGTCCCTCGTCGTGACTACTTCACGCTGTTACTAATACCGACGCACTATATAGGTATACTTACGTACGTTTTACACGCATACTATATTCCACCTTTACCCATACAGCGTCGCGACGCCGTACCGTCTCATCTTACCGGACTGTAACTGTGTTCGTTTACTTCGACTTTACGAACTTTGGCTTATGAGAATTAACGTTTAGTGTTTACCTAACCGCAGCCCCACGTGCATCAGCCTTATGGCAGAAACGTTCAGCGGACGGTTCGCCGTGGCCTTGCATCCTTATTTCTTGGCTGTCTAGGGATTTCTTTTGTTTTTTATCATCATTTTCGTCTTATTTACCAGAGCAATCCTTGCGAGTCGTGTTGAACGTTTTAGAAAGACTTTCTTCACTGTCCGAAGATACGGATTATTCTAAGAGGCTGCTAATAAATTTGTCCAATTTTTAGCTTCAATCTTGTTCCTGGGCTAACGAGAAAATATTTATCGTCGGGACGGAACGACATTGAAGAGATACGAGCATTTCTTGAGGTTAGGACCAGCGTTAACGGATGAACGTTCTTTTGACGTTTTATAACTACGTTAAAAATGATATACGTACCTGCGGGAGTCATTGTAAAGAAAAAAGTCCATGAATTTGGCAGAAATTCAAAAATGTATTTTTCTCCTCCCAATTTAAAATATAAAATATTTATCGACCCGCAAAATAGTCACGAGGCTATTTACAGTGAGAGAAAATTAACCAACGAATAATAAAGTTCTCAGCGTATATGTTATCTCTCGTTTGGTTGATCATATACAAATATATCGTAATGTCCTGCGTGCGATTTATAAAATTGAATCCATCGCGAACAAACATCAATGACTATCGATGATCCACGTCTTTCCCTGCCGGTGGTCTCGTCCAATAAATGCGCGGTTTTCGGGTAGGCGAAGACGCCGGATCCGACTTTCCAATAAATAACAAGATAATCTCCAGAGAAATCAAACGAGTTATGCCCACCATAAAGGTTGACCCACACGCAGAGACGCAGAAAGGCAGTCCAAGGTATATATAAGGTCGGGTAAAGCTATGTAGGCATTCCGTACAGGATGATATACCGATGATTATCGAGCATTCCTGATTTCCGTGTAGAAGCACAGAAAGACAAAACCAAGAAGTCGCTCGCGCAGATCTTTCATACCGATTCCGAGTCGACCTCATCGGCCGTTGCTTCCATACGAAAACTCTTGAACCTGGATCACACATAAAAAAAAAAATGTACTCGACGAACCTTAAAGGAAAAAAAAAAAAATTCAGCCTCCCTAAAATTCGTTATTCAATGCGAGATCGTCGTCAGCGCTTTGTCGCAAGATTGATTTTCATCGATCGTATAAAACGTCAGCGACGAAGATCATTCTGGTCCGATGCATCGGATGTGTCGGGTTACCTGTCCTCGGCTGGATCTTAAAATCTACTACATAGTACCGTATACCCATACGGGATCTAGTCTCTATAGTCAATGACCCGAAAGAAGACATCGCTGACGGGTATACACGTAAAATGATTATATAGTGTGTGAAAGACGCGAGAGTTCCCGGACGTGACGTCATACCAGTGACGTCGAGACGAGCAACGCATGACGACGCGACCTTGCGCAAAAGTGACGAACCCACCCGTCGACGTGGCGCAACGCAAAGCCGGTCTGAAGTCGGTCGACGCATGGGATACCGACGTCGGAAGGTCTATTTATAGTCGACGCCGGCAAAAACACGGGTGACGACGACCACGACGCCGGCGTCCTGACCGGACGCCGGTGCGAAGTAAAGTGGCCTGATCTCGCTCGCTGGTACACGGGTACGTTATAAGCGAAAACGACGCTCGGCGTCCCCGTTCTACGAAGAAGCGTAAGGCTACTGGGGGGACGGGACGGGACGCCGAGCGTCTCGACGGTGGGGATACGACTAATAAGATGGGACATTACTGCGCGAGATAAAACGATTTTTAAAAAATTGGACCGCGAGACCGTCTAAAATTTAATGTCGATCAGACGTCGTCGGCGTCCTGGGCGTCTGTCCGAATGGACGTCGGATCCAATTTAACCGTTCGTAGTGAAGTCATTTTTAATAAAAAGTTCAAGGTATCGGATAAAAATAAGAAATAGTACACTAATTAATTGATTCTACATAGTGATAATAACTCATTAGATACTATAACAGCGTGATAAGAGATTAATCATAAATTAACTGGATCGGTACTTTGAGATGCGATAGTTACATGTATAGATTGACGTCGATCGGTACCGGGTGTTAAAAAAGTAATATGTCGAAATTGGGAGCAAAGGGCTGGTAGTTATTAGTGTGCGACTCGTAGGTAAATAATCATATAGGCATATGGAGAGTGGATGAAGATAGGGGAAGTGGAGATGAGGCGAAGGGAGGGGTGCACCAGGGGAAAAATTGCGTTTCATGCCAAACGTCGATAAAGCGATGGTTAAGTCCTGGTCGACTGTAGAGACGGAGGACTGGTTTTCACAATGTATGATTATACGACGTCCCGTGGGAGCGCGAGCGTCCCGGCGCCCGAACCAAGGTAGGATACGAAGCGTTGGTTTATTAGCCATTGTTTTATCTTCGCGCTCAATTAGCGACTATCATTGGGTAATATAACGTGACGCGCTGCTGCTGTACAGCGAAAGGTGGAAGCATCGACGGTGGAGGAGATCAGCGGAAGAAAAATAAAGGAGCAAATAATACAGGGGGGTCGGAGGAAGGGTAGAAAAAAAACAAAGAAGGAAGGAAAGGAAATGACGTAGAGCAATGAGACTTTACCGGCGCGAGGGACGAGCGTGCCTTTTATTGGCTTTTCAGAACGTGCGAGTAATTCGACGGGACAATTGCGTGATAATTTTTGTCCGCCGTCCGCTTGGAAAGTGGAATAATAAAGTTGTGTATTTTTTCGAGAGTGACACTTGGGGTAGTTTTATTTTTTAATTTGAATTTTTTTTTTTTTAATTCGCTAAAACCTCATGAGGGTCTTTCGACATTTTCCTTATTGCCGATTACGTCATCGGATCCCGATCCGTGAATCAGTGAATACTTATACAATGACTCGGACGTCACTGACAATCAGTGTCAACGAGTTAAGAATGATTAAGAGTTTCTAAGTAAATTCGATAAAAAAAAATTTTTTTTCCTCATGTAAAAAGTTGGTATCTATCGCTACAGATGATAGCTGAACGATACGGTTAATCCTATAGATAAAATCGTCATTCGTACGTCAAGTGTCAAATGACTTGGATATTATCAACGAGTATCATCTATATACACAGGAGCAATATAAATCATATCTATTCTTTAAAGAAACCTATTCTCACCCGGATGAAGAGGTACCCTCCTGTGTACGAAGCGTTAGAAGAGGATGAGAGGTCAGTGGCATCGTGGGCGTCGCGACGCTCACGTCCGCGCGAGGTCGGTACGTACACATCGGCCGAGTAGGCGTAATGCGTCGAGATGATTCTTGGCTATCAAAAACGAAACGGACACGCGGTGTACACGAAAAAAGGTGAGGCCGATGAAAAATGAGAGAAGACCAATGACAGACGTGAATAAAGATGGCGTACTAAGATATAACGAAAGTGAGTCGAGCATAATATATATGTATAGGTATGCGTACGAGTGAATTTGTGTAAATAAAATATATGCATAGCTCATAGGTCAAAGGGTAAAAAATAAGAAGTTTTAAAACGTTACGTGAGTAGTATAGAACAAAGAAAGAGTGACTGTGGTTAGCGCCGAACATCCAAGGTGGTCAGTCAGCTCGATGTCAGCTTGCTAATTGGCAGCCATGTCGCATAGAGGCGCTCGTGTAGCGCGAGCCGGTTTTTCAGTGTTGGCAGGGCTGCCTGTCTGACTGGCCTGCTTGCTTACTGTTCGTCGCGTAATTCGTAAGCGGTTCCTCGGGCATTCTCTTCTTCGAAGGGTGGCAAGAGAGAAGGATGTTAGAGGTTCATCGTTTTCCTTTATGCATTATGCGTAATGCGTGGGCGAGTGAGCGCTGACGAGCAAGTATGTACCTCCGCGCATACCTACGAGCCGGCCGGATCGCGTAGGACAGCACGCTGGGTGGTCCCTTCCTTTGCTCTTCCTCGAGTTCACCTTCTTATATAGAATACAAGAACGACGCATTGGTACGTGACCCTTACGATTATCCAGAGTACCGTATGTGCACGTATGAGAACGGTAAAAGTATTTCGCTGAAACAGTATCTTAATATTTAACGTCCATATGTTCGTGGCAGTTACTAGTGAACGGTGATTGGTTCGTCACAGCCCACGTGACTCGGAATCGTTGCTCTGATTGGCTAAGGACTCGAGAGTAATAAAGGAGTCGTTCGGACGGTGTTTATATGACAATGCATTTGACTTTTGTTGCTATTAAGAGAAAGAGGATTAGACAGCTTACGTGAGTATGTAGATTGTATGAGGGAACGAGCCTTTCCTCGGCTATGAATTGAGGTTATGTTATGGCAGTCTCATTCGTTAGGTCGGGAAGAGAAACGGTCAGGTAGCGCTTATGGTGGCACCCCCCCGCGGTGGGTCACGTTTTATTAACAGCCCCTGTCCGTCTATCCGTCTGTTCATGGTCTCTGTCTGTCAGTCGGCAAGGTGGATGACACCGGGTAGGTAGTGGTGGCGGCTATCTGCACCACGGCTGACACCTGACGGATAGCCTGGCGGCGGCAACACGGGATATTAATTTGGTAATTTATGGGGGCCGATTAGGCAGCGCTATCTGTCGGGCTAATGCGCGAGCCGTTGGCAGGTCATCACTGAGTTCTCGCCGTTTCCCAATCCTAGACCCTCTTGACAATCCCGAGACCAAGAAGTTAGTGGCTGGTGAGCATAGCTCAATACTATCTACACTATCATACAGAATTTACTGATAACAATAACCAACACAATTCTTTATTTCAGACCGTGAACCGTAAACGTCCAACAGACGAGAAAATTATTTTCTCATTTATCCCGGACACGAACCACTTAGGAACGGCGGAATTTTTAAATGTTACATTTGATCAAGTCCGTTTTAAGCGGAGTTATGCCTTGCAATGAAACTCATGCATAATGGTAAATCGAAGAAAACATGAGTACAATGCAGGGTCTCTATCCTGGCCTGATCGACCTACCTATCCGGGTTATTTGTGACGTATGATAGACGGGTGCACAATGGCCGAGCACATGCGTAGCCACGTGTAGGTTACGCGTAGGTGGATGAGGATGAATGGCTCTCGTCAAACGGAAGGGACCTCCTGCTGATTCGCACCATAATACTCGTCTTCGTAGTAAGTTAGCTTATTGATGACCTCACGGCTACTTACCTACAACAGAACAAGGTATTTACCGGGTTAGAATCGTTCTCAACTCTACAGCTCGTTTCAGTCACGACTGCTTATACGTATACGCTTCCTACTTCCTCTTCATCATCATCATCATCATCATCACCATCATCATCCCTGTATACCCTCTGTTTGTACAGTAATGTCCTATGCTCTGTGACTCCTTGGGTTACATCATGGCTTCCACTTCCCGTCAACGGCGGATCGTCGGACTCGTTTACTGCGCCTAGCGGCCCAATTGCTGAACGACAACACGTTGCACACGTTATCCGGCACGCAGTTCTCTTAAAACTATGTTATTAAACATCATTCCTGGCGGAGCTCTTCAAATAAACAGCGTTGGGCTGGCTAGAGTCGTCGCGCTACCATAAATTCACGGTAACGTCAAGCATTTCATTTTCACGGAACAATTTCTTTTCTGTTTTCAACTTCATTTTTCAGGATACAGAGATACGCTAATGAGACTGAAAATGGATCGATCTCCACAATTGTAAATAATATTGGACAACCGATAAATAAACGATTCAAGAGCTTTAACGAAGGATACAGAAAAACGGAAAGTGAATATATGTCGCTGCTATCGGTTATTGTATATCCAGATAATGATTTGGCTGAAAAGGGTGGAATTTTCATCAGGGGTCAGAACAGATAGAGAGAGAAAAGAACGGCGGACGTATCTTCGATGAAGTGGCGCCCCGAACAATGCCCGGCCACAAATCAAAGGGATTATGTTACTATTTCACGCATAGGCGTAGAACTGACATAATAAATCAGGCTGCTGTTGGCTCACAATAAACAATAACGTTCGAACGGGTGGCTGGATGGATGCTGGCTGGATGTCTGACTAACACGGTGTTTCTTCACTTAACAGAGATGTCTCATTGGCACTTGTTCCTCGTAACAATATTCTCTTTTCTTTTTCCTTTTTTTTTATTTCCTTTCTCTTTCAATTCATCTCGCATAACAGCGTCCCGTAATCGAGCCGAGAGCCCCAGTGGTATCTCGACAGATTGGATCGGATCGATTGTTAACGATCGGATCGTAGATCTTATATAGCTCGCCAATGTATAAAACTGTTTATCGCAAACACTGGGAGATCGCATCGGGCCAGCGAGCTTAGACCTACCGACTAATTATAGCCTCCTATTTATTTTATTTACGCGCGTATAGCGCTGCACCGGTCATAAATCAAAATTCCATTTCAACGTTCTAACGAAGGATCAAATAAAACACTTTAATTGACGTTTTTACGGCGCCCGGCAGCCGAAGCCGAACTCCCTGCCTGGCTGACCCTCTACCTCTCTCCACGTATAGAGGAGCTAGGGCATATATCCATTGGTACTTTTACTTCTGCCTTTGCTTCCACTTCGTCTTCCTTCCTTTTCTCTTCTTTCGCTTTCCGTATAGTCACTGTCTCTCTCTCTCTCTCTCTCTCTCTCTCTCGCTCTTTTTCTCCCCCTATACTTGCTCCTCCAACTCCCATACCCCAGACTCACTGCCATCCTCGACGTGTCCGCGTATCGCTTTTATGAGAGTCTAGATATTATTTCTTTTATCCGTCTCCTTATGCGAAACGCAATCTTGAAACTTTTCACCGGTACGACTTTTACGTAATCTCGAGATGCCCCTGCGGATCCTAAAGAAGCACTAAGAGACGATATCCGTTTCGCGGTTCTGGCATTTTCAATTAGTCCCATAACACAGTATATTCATTTATAACCATAGGTGGGGTACGCAAGGCACTAGGCAACGATGTTCAGTGCACACCCCATATTATACGTAAGAATAGATCCAGCCTTCTCGGAAGCCACGAGGAATAATCCGATGAATTTACGTGCTTCGGGTTCCTGTGAATATCGTATCGACGGACTCACATAATCCGAACGTCGATCGGTGAAAAATACCGGTGATTATGTGGCCGGGAGATGAGCGCGGCATTGTTAAGGTGGATCGCGTACGCGGCCATTATCGTAATTTCATGGTTTTTCGGGAGATCCGGCGTAAACATAGAGCGAAGCCACTTTAATACTTGGTCCGAGTGGGCTCGATCGATAATAATAACGGAATATGCAGGTTGTCCCGACGCCATACCGGTATTATAGTAATTTCGTTTGGTCGGAGTCCGCCATGAGGCATCTTGGAACTCGGAATCCGCGTCCGATCGCGTAAGCTCCCTCTTCGTCCAGTCGTGCCAACCGACGAGGTCGCGGAACGCCCAGCTGGTACCACGAAAAAATTCCCCAGACAGTTGCCAATTTGGTAGCAGACCTACTCCATCGAAACGGGACGAGGGACGCTGTTGGACTAGGGGAGAGGAAAAATAAATAAGTAAATAAAAGCAACATGGAATCCCTCTTGGCACCTTTATCCCGTCGACCCGAAGACCTCATCCCGTATCAGCCAGCTGGTCATCGCGTCGTCACCGTCAGACGATCCTATTGTCGTCATTTTTGGTTATGGCTCTCTCGTGAGTATGGGTTGGGCTAGGTTGATTAGGTCTCAAGTTTTATGAGTGGCGGCGCCAAGCGGCCACGTTTGAGGTCTATCAAGATCAGTAAGGAGGTGAAGTGAGCTTGGTACGAAGCTAAGGTGGGTAGATCCACCTCGGAGACCTTTCTCCTACCTTAAGGATAATGATGGCTCCTACCAACCATCTTCCCGGACCCACTCCCTCTGGCTGGTCTTGGTACCACCCTTTAGAAAATACGTATAAACACACAGTTCATCAATTTCCGGCACTCTTTATCCTCTTGCCTCTTCTTCCTTTGGGCATATCCTAACCTTCTTCTTCAATTTCGACAGTCCCTAACCCAAAGGGCCCAAAGCGTAGCCAATATTTTTTTTCCTCTCCATCTTTCTCTCTCCTCCTGCGTCCTCACCTTCTTCCTCTACTCGGCCAGGATTCTCGTTGTTTTGCGGTTTACGACGGTTCGCGTTACAACTGATTATTAACCCCCTCCATTATTATATGCGGCCATATACGGCCATTATGCCAGACCGATACAACACAATCCCCCGTAATGCCGGCCATAAAATTAAATTAGGGTTATAACACGATTTTTCACAAAGGTTCCGAGCTGAGCCGCCAAGCTACACGCTTTACTCTTTGGACTTTCGACTTTGGCTGTCTCTGTTTTCTTTCTCTCTCTCTCTCTCTCTGTCCTTTCGTTACTCCCATCTCCCTCCGTATTTCTTCTCTCTCCTACCTCTTCCACTTCTTTACTTCCCTGACCTGTCTACACCTGCCCCAAGATTACCCCGAAGGTACATACTGAATAACTTAACCTCACTTTTCTACTGAATACCAAAACTACCTATCTGCATCAGTGTCAATCAATGAAAATATCTATATATATATATACATGTCTTCGATATCGACAGATGTCAATTCCAAAGGAATAATAATGATAATAGGATTGATATAATATGTGCTATAACGTCTATAATTACATGTTACGTATTATTCTACGGATATTCCACCAGTTATTCCACTTTTAATCGATCCGACATAGTACAACGTTGATGTCGAAAATGTCAAGGGAAACTGCCTGACGTAAGCTTTAAATCTGTATTTGAGAATAGTACGGCATAGCCGCGGGTCAGTTCACGTCGAAATTTAATTTACGACCAATTACAGTGAGTAAACGAGAATATTTTATCTACACCCGTACGTATATCAACTAGCGTCTTCTATCAGTCATTCAAAAGCAAATCGGACAGGTGTGCGCACGGAATTTCACACGAATCGATATGGCCTCGCGTTAACACGACGGGATGCCAAAAGCTCGTGTTTCGTGTAATATCTTGAACATTCGAGTCGATCGATTTTCTCTCGACGGAAGTGAAAAAGAGAATAACGACATTTGAAAAGTATAACGTCACTGTCGTAGATCTATAGATCGACGCATAAATCTTACGTACGAGAATTCGTATGACTCACGGGCAAAACAATTTCTAAATAAAAGAAAGATAAAAAAAACAAGTCATCCGATCTTAAAACGTCCCTACCCAAAATGATCCTGGATTTTATAGCAGTACGCGCATCAGGACTAATTAAAGGACCGTCAGGTTATAACCGGGCGAAGCCAGATCGTATGATATTCATGAGGTATCAGGGGCGGCGCAAGAATCGAGGATCCATGGGCGAGGTGGACGAGGGGGGGCGGCGCGAGGGGAGTGCCAGAGCTAGGGGGCGCCCCCGAAGAGAATTCGAGAGGCCACAAATCACTGAGGGCGGCAAAAGTCGGAGTGCGGATAGAGAGCGAGAGAGATTGATACGGGGTGGATAAAGAGAAAGAGAAAAGGACAGAGAAGGTTGCTGAGGTTCATGTGGACGAGTATTACGGCTTCGAAGAGGGTCTGGGGTTATAGTGGCAAGGAGGCAGGGGGCTACCAGGAGTAACAGGGGGATGCTAGGACGTGAGGAAGGGGGGGCCAGGGGGCTACAGCGATAACAGGGGCGGACGTGAAACAGGGGCGGAGTAGGCCAGAGACGCGGAGGGCGACATGCTTTATGACGTCTGTTCATCACATCGCCCCAGCGTCATAAATTAGAAATCTCCCCTTAGATAGGTTCCCATCTACGATCACGTCAGGGCCGTACCACCGGATCCCTGGATGTCGAGCAGGGTGCGAGTTTAGCTGTGCCACGAGCAAGCTGAGCTCACGGGATGAAAATGGCAGATGGAACAAGAGCAATGGGTGTCAATGGGTGTGCTTATAGTATCAGGAACGTGGGGAATTCATAGAATGATAAAAGAAGAGAACAGATAATAACAGAGCCCACAGGTATAAATATAGCTAAAGAGAGCTAAAAAAAAGTAATAGAAGTGCGGAGGATTACGTATTATTTTTCTTTTTTTTTAGCAAACTGACCACAGTGCCATCTACTCCGACGTCGAGCAGGTGGATCCTCGTGACAAATGGAGTCGGGGCACCCGGTCGCGGGACAGATAACTGACGCGGTGTAATGAGCTGATTGATTGGCGGTGTCCGGAAGCGTCATCGTTACACGGCCCTGACATGTAGTTGGCCGTGGCTACGCCGCCGCCTCCGTCGACGTGTCCGTCAACGACGCGTACACCCGCGTCACTGTCAATCAGATACGTCGCTCGCCACCTACCTCCACCAACGGCTAAAACACCGGACAACCTCGGGAACGAGCTATCGGTCGTTCCTCTGTGTATACTCGTATATGCACGAACTCCATCATTGTCGAGCGCTCTGCCATCTGGTGACGAGTGTCCGCAACAGACAGCATGTCAAAATGCGTTTTCAACTCTTAATGCTAACTCCACTTTACGTCCAAGCCTATATAAATATATATATATACAAATACCACTACTTTTTTTTTCTATATCCATTCCCCGACACACCGTTACCTCTCTATTCTGATCTTGCTCTTTATCTTTTCTCTTTTACCTATATTCCAGTATATCAGCTTTATTCTCATTCCTCCCACCCGCTTAACGTTTCTCTCATCCGACTGTTCCTTTCATAGACTTTCCATCGGGTCAACCCTGTCCTTCTTAGAGGAGGTGGATAAGGATAAGGTTGGGTTCTACCAGGGTCAGGGGGGCAGGTTGGAAGGGGGGTAAGATGTATTGAGGTTCAGAAGGGTGGAGGCTGTGCAAGTGGCGGGTCGGTTCGAAATGAACACTTGTCAGCTCGAGTATTGATTGACCGACGTCGTCAATGGGTCGCTTTGCACTGGGGATGACGAGAGGTGGAAAGGCGCTACAAGTCAGATGGGGGCCAGATGGATCGGGGGGGGGGGGAGGGCAGTCTGGTAACCAGTGAGATGGTCGAGAATGAGGAAGTGCGGAGTGCGGTGAGATAAGGAGAGACAGAGGGAACGAAGAGAGAGCACTGCATATGTATACTTATACGAAAGAGAAGGACAGGCAGAGAGAAACGATAACTAATCCGGAGACGAAAGGCTGGCCAAGCTGTTACTGGAAAACTTTAATTAGCCCTCGAATCCTAACGATTAATTATTATGAACTTTTGCGCCTTCGGGACAACACGCCCGTGACTCCCCCCCTCCCCGCCGCTTCCCCGCCACTCGCGAGGAATAAGAAACGGACTGAAAGTAAGGAGAGGAAGATTTGCGAGAGCAAAAGAGGGAGAGAGAGAGAGAGAAGAGAAACGAGAACGGGAAGTCGTAAACGGCGGCAAGGCGCCTGTAACGTGGAATCGCTTTGACCCCGACTGCCGAGCACCGGTAGGTCAAGAGGTTAAGTGCACCGATTGCCCTTACGCGTGCACGTATGCGTAATCATTACCCGCCCAGTGTTATAGGTAGTGATACCAACCAAACCGTGTGTTATCTCGGTCCCTGGAGAAGCTGATAGAAAATGATATCAGGATATCAGTTTGTTCCACGGTTTGCATATGTAACGTAATCATCATGTTGCTCGAATTAAAAATGATATATTAATTAGATATATATAATCTAAATGTTATGACGCTTATGTATAGATACTAGTGTAGTGCTTAGATTTTTGTCATACAAAAAGCTGATGCATCCAGCCCGAGTAGGTACCCACCTAATAGGATCGAATCGACAGGCAAGCAGCAGACTGTCCATCAGCCTTCAGGTCTGAACAGAATAGAGTCATGCAGCTAGGCTAAGTCGGGCAAGAGTGTGTAAGTATAGTAGGTGGTGGTCGGAGAAGAGTGGTACGAGGATGAGGATGAGGTATATAGGAAAGGGAAAATAAGTGAGGTGGGGGTAGCTGTCGCTCGCCCGGGCAGCGGCAGCAGACGTCTTCTGACCCGGCCGGTGGCTCAACTCGACTCAACTAGACTCCGCTGGCAGGAGGTGGCGACCAAGGGGGTGGGATAGAAACGGGAGCTGGTAGTAGGAGGAGGAGGAGGTGTAGGTGCATTGCTTTTCAGTAGTGGGCATAGCAGGAGGAGCAGGAGGTGGAGGAGGAAGACGAGCTCGGAGGGTAGTAGTAGAAGCACAGGAGGGACTCCTAAGGGTGGCAGGCGTATCGATCCGGACGGAGCTTGGCTGACGGCTGACGAGGCCGTCACGCGAGACGAGTCGAGACGAATTCAGACGCGTTGAGATGGGACGGACGGACGAAGACCCGACGCGCGCCAGGAGGGGCGGCGGGGCGGCTGATGCCGACGCTCCCTAAAGTCTTACCTCCTCCAGACTGCTCAGTGGAGACTCTGTCTGCTGAACTGGGGCAGATTGACGTGGACGTCAACGTGGTTCTTCGAGTACATTTAATACCTGGTGATAGACCGGATGGAGAAAGTGTATGTAAAAATTGTACAAACTTGATACTGAGGCGAAGTGGGAGGTTGTTTTGGGAAATTTAAAAACAGTTGTTTGTATCAGGTAGAACTTTAGATACTTTTTTCTTCGTCGATGAGACAAAATCTTTGCTGAGGTTGCACGAGTTGCATTGATTCGGTATGGGTCTGTTTATTCGTTCGTTGACTTGTGGAGGAAATAAAATTTATAGGAAACTATCCCGGATCGTTGTTGCGTTTTTTTTTTTTAGAACTTTTCAAAGCGATTTAAAAGAAAGACAGTCGATTTTGTCTAGGGAAAATTTACTAGGGATAAAAAAGAATTACTAGAAACTATGCCAAACGTTCGGAGAGCGAAGTGCACCCTGAAGAGTCTACTGATGTACAGCGGCTTTCCCATCCCCCACTGCTCGGATTTACCCCCACCGCTCACACCCTTCCCCTACTACCATTCTCCCTACTACACTCCTTTATACACTTTCCTCTTAACCTAAAGGACTTGTCTCGCTTTTTTCTTCCTTTTTTCCCACTACAGTCTCTCAGGCCTATATTCCTCTCTCAACCAATCACGTGCTACTCTGGTTTTCTGTATTAGCGATACTTTGTCATTACGATTGCATTATCCGTACGGTTGGTACTGCACTTCAAATTCCAAAGACATATCGATCTGTCTGATCGCATCTGGACACACGGTATACGTTTAGCTTCTATGCGGACGGCAGAAACGTAAAACGGCGAAAGTCACTTAAAAGCTGGTCGCGTTGACAGATGAGATTTTAAAATAACGCGCCCACTCGGTATCGCTGATCGGCGAGCGTTGAGTCATCGAAGAGGCCGAACGGGATTGATTTCAGTTTCAGGTTGAAAACTTATTCCGGCCATTAAATTATTTTTACTGCCATCGAGGGTGCTGGCGGGCAACAAAGGGAATTACGTGTGGTCATTGGCCCGTGACAGTTGGGACACCCATAGGGGACTTAGAAAAGTATTATGCAGGGTGGCATTAAACTATTGTCAAATATGTCGGTAGAAAATTACGAAATTCTTTCAATGTCAACACTAATTTAGTATTACAATTTACATATATAATTATTCCATATTAAAAATTCGCCAAAGAGCCGATGTCTGTGACATATATATATTTGTATTTTTTTTTTTTTTTTTTTCAATTACGTTTTCTGGTCTTCCAAATTTTTTATACAACGGTCAATGACCATTAAATGATTTTTAATTATCGATCGACGGAAATACGAAATTATTGGAAGATTGGGATTTGGGTTTTAAATGTCGGCTTTTTGTGCCCCTGACATCAATTTCATTTTTTTCACGTCTTTTTACTCGGTATCCGCCTACGAGACGGACGTCTCTTATACACGAAGGGCACGAGACTCTTTGATGTGTCTCTAGTCACGGCACTGGCAAGCCACGGCAGCCATCAGGCATCTGTCACATGGCTATTTTTTCTTCAGCAAATTTATCGACCTTCTGACGGCTAAGATCCGGGGGCTAAGTGCGCAACACGCGTCTCGGTACATCAGAGAACAGATTGTTTGATACGCGATTTTACGACGCTCGAAATAGTTTTCGGCGGCTCGCCGGTATGTATGTGCATAGGTTTGGTGTACATACCTATGTGCGTCGCGACGACCGACGTCGGACGATGACAGAATTGAAGTTCGGACGGATTTAATCTTGCGGATTTTTCAGATCCTGCGACATTCTTTTTTTCAGTTCGAATGTGCAATTTGGATTGTATGAGTTTGAGAAATTTTTTTTTATTTATTTCTTTTTTTGGAGGGGAGATTCGTCATTTTAGACCCTTTGTTATACCTTGGACTTTCTTCAAAGTGTTTCGGGTTGTCCTTCTTAAGGGTGGCAACTGTCCTGCCATCTTATGACACGCGGACGAACTATTGAGACCAAAGTGTTCAAAAGAAGGGGTGTGGTGTACAGATTGGAATTTTGTATGCAATTTTTTGGGGGAATTTTTCGAATTACTCAAAGTCACGATTTTTCGAATATATGTATACCATGCAATTTGCGGAATGATAAGATTTTGAAAAATAAATTTCCAAAATTTCTTCACCCTCAATGTTTCGATGGTAATAAAATAGCCTGACGATTAAATAGGATTTTTTTTTGTGATTTTGGCAACGATATCTTTACCCAGTGAACAAGTTAATGTTACTCGATGATTTTTCGAAAAGTATATCAAGGGGTTCGGTATTTGGCTTGAAAAAGGAACGAATAGACTGTGGTATATTCAAAGGCAGAATTCTCGGTGAGTTCAATACCCATTTTGCTGCAGAGAGAAATTCACAGCATAACTAAAAGCCGAGCACCGCCGGTTGCGTACTATGAGAATTGCGCAAACTTTCACTTCAAACAATGGAAGTGGCCTTTTTGGTTTCGGTCGCTTTCACGGAATTTCAGGGTCGCGCACATGCCACGATCATAAATCTTGCGAATACGAGAAAAACTTTGCCGCGACCTTGACTTTCGCATATTTTTGTGAACGTAAGTTCGTACTCAAAAATGTCACTAAGAAACTCCTTTGACCTGTAAGACAATTTTTTTCCAATTTTTTAACAATTTCTATATAAAAAAAAAATCCCCATACGTTCGAATCTTAATTTATTCAAATTACACCCATACACTCGAATTAACGATCAATCTCATAGATATTTTTATGCATTACCCCCACTCGGTGAATTTAGTCTTAACACTGATAGGGGAAACTCATATTGGTAAAGTCTTATTTAATATCGTCGTAAAGGAGCGTTAAACTGCCCAAAAGATCGATTAAACTTTTGTAAAGGCCCCTAAAGGGGTTAACTTTCCATGATGGAACCTTCGAACCAAAATAGATCCCGCGGCACGAAAGCGTCGCGACGCACAGATCCCGGTAGTCCTAATCGAGAGACGCCATAAATTCTTACCGATCCGTCCCGAGCGTCTTCGCTCATCGAAGCCAATTACGTGAACGCATCGAAGAGACTAATCAGCCGGTCCCACATACACGTCCCCACATATGTACGTAACGCGCATGCGTGCACAGGTACGTGGGATTCGTATCAAACAGTGTTTTATGGATCCTTTCACCAGGACACAATAAATTATAACCCAAGTGAAATTAACCGCTCGTTGCCACGTTCAGACCAGTGGCAAAGCCAGTACCAACGTAAACGTTCTATTCCCGTTGCCAACATAACAGAAGCAAAAATCATTAATAATAAAATGATAAACATACTAAAATATATTTCTCTAAGAAATCTTTGACTTTCACCATTGACATTTTTCGTGGCCCATTCGTGACTAAATTCAATTTGTCATTGACGCCTATGGTCCGTGATCAATTTCCAATTTTTCAGGTATTTTTTAAAAATTTTCAAATTTCACAAACGTACAACAGTTTTTTTATTCATTTTCGGATGTAGGATTATTTTCTTTTTCTTATTCATCAGCCGTTGGGCAAAATAACACAGCCGGGTACCGGATTAACGTATTGCGAGGGCAGTTTCGGATTTATGGGCGTCGAGTTGCCAAGAGGGCGCCATAAAGTCGTACGGGTATTAATAAATTATCGGAAGGGATACATAACCTCACTTTTCTCGGACGGCTGAGTGCCCATTTGAAAAAGGTCGTTAATGAATTTCTTATGGTAGAAAAATTTTGATTTTTTTTTCCCTTCTCTTTCTTAATCAATTCGAATTAATATTTTCGTATCCTCTCGGCTCTATGCGTTTTTTCGTAAATTATCCGTTTTACCTAAAACCAAGATTCTTAGTAACGTCGAATGTTACATTTTTTGTTTTCCTTGTTACCTCAGTGACAGATCACAGGAGCCAAGGATATTTCGTCGAAGAGCCATACACACGTTTTTCCTGATCTACAAGGCACATCGAGGCGCAGACTGATTTACGGCGAAACACGCGCGGAACGTCTCCGCGCTTATAAACGTTTCCGGCGAAACTTCAGCAAGATGGCGTGCATTGAGGACGAGCCGAGTTTGTTTACGCCTCATGGCTTCCCACGTGGGAAAAGCAGCATGGCGCGCGCCCTTACCTTACGGACGCCAGAACGAATCCTTACCGAACAGAAAATTGCCAAGGCGGGTTTACAATAGCGATAAAAGAATTATTTAAAAAAGTTTTTCATATACGTATATTAAAAAAAAAAATTTTTCCGACCAATTCCTTTTTTCATTCCAATATTTTTTCCATCCATTGACACCTGCCATTTTTTGTATCAATTTTGGAAATACTCTGACCGAACCACTGAGCCTATGACGCAACGACAATTTCGAACCCCCCCAGTGACTCATCCAATTAGTCGAATTCAAGAAATTCGAAATGCCGACTCGGTCCACGTGGTCTCCAGGAAAAAAAAAAAGAAAGTATCACGAAATGAGTGTATAGCGTAGGGAGATAAAACAGAAATATACAACATGACACGTTCGTACGCAAAAAAACTGTTTCTCCTATTTAAACGCTATACCGTATAAACTCGAAAACGTGAAAACTTCGCGTTCCACGTGTCAAAAATATTTTTCGAACGTCTCCTGCGGTATTTACAAAGCATCGTACGTGAGATTGATAACAGACTTTAGTACGAAGACTTAGTACGTAAAGTACTAAAAATAATCAGCAGCCGATCGCGTGACTAAGATAATGAAAGATCTGAATAAAAAATAAAAATTTAACGGTCATCGAAAATTTTAATGTCAATTTGACCATTAAACAAAATTGTTATCGTTACATGGATTTCGCATTAAAAAAAATTCTTCTCCCATATACGTAAGATACACGGTGAACCTCATTTTGAAAAATCGGTCAATCGCACTGTAGCTACTTACCGATAGAGACTGATATATTCCATGCGGTTGAGCGCAGTGACGTCATAAGAATAATGAAGGGGAAAATAAAAGAAACGCTTCACATTTTTCACTCACATTTCATGCGTTGCGGTGCGTGCTGTTTCCTTCGGGGCATCTGCGTCCTGCGGAAATTTTCGATTCTCCCTACGGCCTCCAGGTCTTTCCCCGATGTCACAGCCTGATCCCGAATAAATCTTGTATCTGCCGAACTGACGGAAGTCCGATATGGATCCCGCGACGGTCACCAATCGTTCGCGTTTCGTTCACCAGCGTCTCCGCATCCTCCTGGCTACTTTCTTCTTTTCCGGTTCCGCGAACCCTTGAATTTTCCACAGGACAGAGAGACTATACGAATTTCGACACTCTTTAACCAACTTGACAATATTCGTCCGCGCAACCTCGGCACTTTATCGTATCGGTATTATAAGATACATATATACGCACTGGTATGGAACCGTCATGGATTCCGTCATTCGATCCTTCGATAACGAACGAAGAACAGCGAGCAACACCATACGGGAGGATTCGAGAGGAATATCGAAAATCCCGTGTTCCCAAATAGTTTGCTAATTAATGAAATATCGTGCGTATTTAAAAAACTTTACTCGAGTCACTTCACTTATCGTACTTCACTTTTTTTAGTATTGCTTTACCAATCTTCAATGTTAAATCAAGCTCAGGTCACAGGTCACCAAATTCACGTGGACGAACAATAAGAACCGATTCGAGATGAAATCCGCTGCCGATTCTCTCTGGTAGAATTTACGTCGGACGTAACGAATCGTTACGCGAGAGGAAGGAGCACTCGGAGGATTAAAGGATCGGTACTGATAAGAGCTGATAGTGACAGCGCGATATTATTTGGAAGTAAAATAAAAAATCGTCGAAATCGTTAAAGTCGATTTTTTCAAATTTTTCCTGTCGACTGTACCAGCTGTCAAAAATGATGGAAACGATCGTAAGTAAATCGGTCGATGATGACTTCGATGCCGGCGGTGACGTAGATGAGAGTTTAACGAAATCCTGAGGAGGTACGAATGATCCCAGGGGAAAAAAGTGGGGGGAGGTCACCGTAGTACGAAGGGGAAGTTTACACGAGGTCAAGTTAACCGAGGAACTTATGGTTCGTCTTTGTTTGAGATCTTATAGAAAAAAGAAAAAGTCAACCACCTCAAGTCTGTTTTACAATCCGCGATTTCTACCCGATGAGAAAATCGCGTTCGCGGAGGACTTGAAAACGTGTTCGAAATCGAGCGGGCGGCGGTCCAGCGCTGACTGAGTGCGGACTGGCGTCGCGGTGGCGTGCCCGTGGTGGGGGTCTTCAGCGTCGCGTTTACACTAAAACCGAACGGGAAGAGCCACAGCATCCACGGTGAGTGAGTGAGCGAGGATCTGAGTGAGAGCAGGAGGGTTACCGAGAGGAACGTGGAAAGGAGGTGGCAGAGAGAGATAGAGAAAGAGGGATAAGGAGAGTAGAAGGAGAGAGAGTTAAACTGATAGGTATAGTCGTAGCAGGAGAACTGAGAGGACCAGGAGGACTGGCGGACTGGAATACTGGGGGGACTGAAGAGAGTAGTGAGAGCGTGCGAGTGAATGAGTGAGCGAGTGCGCGAGCGAGTGAGGAAAGAGGTCCGAGAGAACCTGTACCTTCGCGGATTGAGTGGTGTAGGTGAGTGGGAGGTTGACGGCGGCGCAAACGCTGCCAATTCTTTGTCAGTTCGACTTAACCGAATGCGACGAAGTGACAGATGTCAACTGTCAATTTTTTCATCACGTCTTTAGATCGGAATCAAAGTTGATTTTCTGTGTTTGTCGTTGTGACATGAAAATTTTATTCTTTTTATTTTTTATTTTTGAGACAAAAAAATTGTTTCTTTATCTTTTCAACAGGGCATAAAGTCTAGACGAGACAAGATTGTTGGCTGGAACGACGAACCACGACATGGGAAATAATTGCTGGGAACTCGTGGAATATGGGATTTGTATGGGAACGTCTCGGAAAAGAAGTCCATGGGATTGAGCATTGAGGAGAGTTAGGAAAGGGGGCGGGGCCCCCAACCACGTTAGTTATGGAGGGAGGGAGTCCCCATCCCCTCTACGATCCAAAGGAATTCTCGCCCCTCTCCTGCCTCCCGAAGCGCTAACCGACGGCCAACCGAGGAACTACTACGTCGCGAATCGACACCTGTGAGTTTCTCGGAGATTTGCTGCAATATACGATAATAGTGACTGCTCGTGATTGACTGGCGACAGAGGTGAGTCATAATTCGATTCTGGAACACGTTCCTTCGCTATTAGAATAATAATTTTGATACGCCCGATGCGTAGGGTTTCGATACAGTGTATTTTCTACGAGCTAACCTCAAATATGTAAAAAAAATTTTTACGATGGTTCACAAGTAATTTACGGCTAGACTCAAATGTTGACGAGAATCCTGAAATTCATACTTGATTCCCAAAATTCGTATTACCTGAAATTTCTTAGGTAAGTACAGAACGAACAAAAAATAATAATGAAAAGAAAATCCTAAAACATTGAATCGCACAAGAATAACGTTATTTAATAAAAATCACACAATTGTATATACCTTTTGTGAAATATCACTAGAAAGTACTCAGAGATAAAACAGTCGATCGTAGTCCGTTGTGGCGCGCATTTCACAGTGATGCCGTCTCGTGACGCTAGATGGCAACCTCGGTAAATAGACTCCGCCCATCAAAGGGTTGGATGGGCGGAGTCCTCGTGATCTATAGCGTCATAGAACACCCCCACTCCTTGAGTTCTGTTAAACGGGCGCCGAGCTAAGTCACGCCCATTGTATGAAACGCGCGCGCGGCCCCGGCCACGGCCTGATGTTTATGTTCTGTCGCCGTGTCTCTATCTAGTCACTGGTGTGCTGCGCTCTGCCTTCCTCGCCGCTTATCCCGGCGTTCATTACCGCTAAACATTCCTGTCAATTAAAAGTGCACGGCCGGCGATTTAGTGGCGGCGAGAGAGACAAAGAGAGCCAACTCAAGAAACACCGAGCGTGAGACAAGAAGGCGCGACGTATGGGGAGACACGCACGCGGAGGAAGACAGATATAGAGGGTAACAAAAAGAGAGAGAGAGAGAGAGAGAGGAGCCACGTAAAGAGAGTTCGGAGAATCCGCAAAATATTTGTGGCCAAAGCCTTTTTCGTTCTACGTGAGGTCAAAGGTCGCGCTCTGTTATTTTAGACACAAAGCTTTTCTTTCACTTGTCCGTAACATTTGTCTTCATTTTCTTCGTCTTGTCTCTCCGTATGCTTTCTTATCGATTCGTGCCCGTTTATTCGGCTTTTTCCGATTTTAATCGCGATTACCTTAAAAGCATCTTACCGAGTGTCGCGTGTTCGTGTTTTGAAAAAAAAAAAATTTTTTTGCGATCTTTGTAACTATTATGCTGGTGAGATACAATGAAAAAAATGTTTAACCATCACATCCGTCGGATTACCCAATCATTTTTTCATGATGGGACCGAGTCTCATTTTTGAGTTGCCAAGTGCTTTTTTTTGTTTTAAGATTCAAAAATTACTTTGTGGCTTTTCATGTAAAATTTTTCAAGCCATAAAGGGAGATTGTGTGTATTTGTATATATTATTTGGGTATGTATAACTGTCTGGCAGCTTCCTCGAAAATAAGTCGAGTTCACATAAAATTCGTCGCGCCGCGTTTCTATCTACGCGAAAGTACGGTGTTCGCTTCCAATTTTCTACAAGAACTTTTGGCGTATCTGTCCAATGATAGTTGGACGTTGAACGACGAGAAATAAATCTTGAAAAAAGAAGCGCGTCTCTGGAGAAACGAATTCTTCGTTTTAGACCTCAAAGCCACTCGATTCTTTCGCCGATTGACTCGCGTTGTCCGAAGACATAAGTTTCGAATAATTAATGTGCCTTCGGTCAAGATGCATCGATTGAATTTAAAAAATCCGAATGCATGGAAACAGTGAAAGTGACGCTGGTAATATTAACGATTAAAGAAGCTACTTAATAGCATTACAAAAATAATAATTACAATTTTCCATAGCGTCAGGTGCCTTTCGTAATTCCGTATTTGTCGTTTGTCACGATTTCATAATTCTGTCACTTTGCATTATTATTAATTATATACAAAATGCCAATTTCGTAACAACAATAAAATATACATTTAACAAACTTTAAGATGAAAAATTTACCATGACCATATCGACACTGATAACCTTCTTCCACATGAATCTAGGTTATTCACACTTCAAAATTTAGTTTCAACAATATTTTCCAAAATCACTCACTCGAACACTGATGTTCCCGATAATTTATAATTTCGTAAAAAAAAAATCAAGTCTCGGAAAATTCACTAAATTTCTTGGAGACACCCTATGACGGCACAAGCGCCTTTATATGTATATTTATAATTAAATGCGTTCCTAAAGTCGATACTATATGCACGCGAATCCGTAGTTTTCTAACCTACGCGTAATTTACGAATGCACCATCGAATGCGAGACTCGAGCGCGTCCGCGAGGTCGCAAATGGCTGAGTTCCGTTTTACGACTTTTGTCATCGGCCCTTGTCGCTGGCCAAGGCAGTCCAACAGCCCGAGTCCCAGCGGCACTAAAACTTGCGAATATTTCGAAAGCGTCCCGTTATGCAACAACAATGTGGGTCAGTGCGGAAAGTGAGAGAGAGAAGGAGAATCCGTTGCCGTATTCAACCCCCAGGAAAGAGAAATAAGTGTGAGTCGTAAAATAAAATACGGCGCGCCCCACGGCTATGACTGAACTATCTTCAAGTAGGAAGATAGTCCCAGCCGGAAAGGAAGAATTTGAAAAAATTTTTAAATGGTTATATCAAGGACGATACAAAAAAAAACAAAATGGGGGTAAAATCTTGAATTTTTTTTCTTCACATACCTCAACGGATCCAATGAACGTTTTCGAAGCGACGTCGGAAGCTGCCGTCCTGGCGTTCGACTTCCTTCTCGATTTCAGGATCTGGAGTAATGGCCGTCCTTCCTTTGGGATCTTTTCGAAAATATTTCCGTCCCGTACCTACTCCTGGACGATAAATAAGCCCGCGGCCTATCTGTCGCGAATAGATATAGGACTTTCGCAGTCTCAGTCTCCTTTCAGCCGAAAATCCAAGAGGAAGCGTGGAATCGTAACGATCCCCATTCCAGCCATGGGAAGTTTTTCTTTTCTTTTAGTCGCCAGGATAATGAATTACCTACACGTCGGCACAGAGAAAGAAGCTGGCCAATGCCGGAGGAAGATCTCAGAAGTGAAGCTCGGGGATAGAAAGGTAGCTGAAGAGCCCCGAAGAAAGGTATCAGCATAACCGTATAGTTTCAAAACGTATGACTAATTCATAGAAAAAGTTCCGACCTGGTGGAAGCTAATATTACATAATTCAAAAAAATTATACCCAAAAGAATAATAATAATAAACATAACGTAAAACAAGTCATACCAATGAATTCAGTATCATTAACATTCAACGTGAAGAGTTAAGTTCGTTAACCAGAAATTTTTAAGCAGAATGTACTTAGAACGAAAATAGATAGGAATAACCGATTAAGACTTATGACGGTCAAAGATACTCGCGTCGGTCATAGCTCAGTGAGAATTTGTTTTTTCGAAAAGTGAAGGCGCCAGTCTTTTAACCTGGAAAAATCACAGGCGTACCCCCTGGGGTGATATCGACCGTTCACATTTACGTACCACGTGTATAACCTAAAAGCTTGATGCCTCTATATATATATATAGTATATATATATTGACAATTAATATTATTACATACGGTTACGCTTGAAGTTGCCAGGTTATAATATTCCTCCTTCCGATAATAACTTAGCAGGAACGGGGGTCTGGGGATGGATACGTGCCCACCTAAAGAAGACACGCTAACCACCAGTATAACGTAGATATCCAAGTAACCCATCCGGATCTAGATATAACGAGGGCCTACGTATAATATCTATTGTGTATAATATATATCCGTTACTCGCAATATCCAGGAAGATTGGCGTGTCTAAAGGTAACAAACACTGGACGGTTAATGCTAACAAAGTGGCTCCACTTAGACGGCCGTGCGACGGCACCCGAACGCACTACGGAATCACACGAAGTTTATTATGACATCCGTCCAATCACAGAGCACGTCTCATTCTTGTCTATTCGCGTTGAACACAAGCGTCTCTTCGAACGTAACATAACCTTTTATTACGGAGTATTAGTGACAGTTGGTTTGCTTTTTATTCTTCACTGTTTCGTCTCCTGTCACTCACTTACCTCGTGTACCTGGAGGGATTCGCCACTTAGCTGCCTGCACCAGGAATCCACGGTCCCTGAATACGATAAAGACATCGTTCCTACGAGCATCTTTAATGATTCCATGTAAACGGCGCAGACTGCACCCTGGGGTCAGTGTCAAACTAACACCCGAATATATATTGACATTCGTAGCATTTACTTCTCGCAGATACATATACGTACTGGTTATTATTAGCCTCTAGGCACGGCTATTATTAGCTACGTAGAAAGCCGTGATGGCTGCGTTTACTCAATTAATCGTATACCTAGGTGCCGACGTGCTTGCCTGGATGCCTGGCGTCTCCAGTGACTGTGTGGGACTCATCCTGGTATTCCGTGTTAATCCTGATCATAAAAATCATTTCCTGTAGCTGGCTTTGATTGATCGTCTGTACGTTGCTGTACGTATGTATATATATTTATGAATGTACCAAGTAGCGAGGTTAGTTGAATTTGTCAGCAGAGATAAAGGAATCCTGGTGAAAGTTTTCGTGGATTATTTTAAGTTGGATTATGAAATTAGTTGATTTTAATGAACCAGAAAATCTTTTGCTGAATATCGAGTAAAGGATGACTGGCCTTTCCGTCGTGAGGAAAGTTTCGAGTTGGGACGCGCGCCTGATTCTCTCAGAACGTTTAGTTCCCGGAACGGCCACCAGTTGGCGCCCGTTGTCACGGCGGTTCGCAGGGGTAACTTTTAATCGGCGTACGAATACCGTGAAACGACGCTCGTCGTACACTACGTCGACATTTCCTGTGGTAGATTCTCACGAAAGGTCTTCTGACATCAAAAGGGTCTCATAAACCGCTGCGTATGGCTGTGTTGAAAAGTTCATCGTTCAAAAGTAATATGCTAGAAATTGTCCATTTCTTTAGAAAGCAAACAGGAAGACTGGATAAGACAATTGATATTGACAAAGATCTTAAACATACAAGTACCTTAATAAACTATTGTACAGTTATAATGTAACTGACGCATGCGTATTAACCAGATTTAAAAAAAACTACCTAAAATAGGCTCGACCTAATAATTTAAAGAAAATCCTATTATACCAACTGTCACCCGTAGACATTTTTACTAGACGAGGACGAAAGAAAAAAAAATAAGAAGTAAGATACCCAGAGTGATCCTGAAATAATCCAACGACCCGGTGCAGTCAAACCAGTTTATCCTAATGCTATATCGAAGCGAATTCAAGATAGGAAATGAGAAGTCTGAGACAGAAGACAGTCAGCGAGACAAGTAAGCAGGACAGTGACAGTGTCCTGGGTAGTCCTGGGGTGTCCGCGGCCAGGAGGAGGTGCGCAGCACGGGGATGTAGTGCAGGCAGGGTCCGTTCGTATCGATCGGGCGTCTGCGGTAGATTGACACGTGTCATGGCCGCCTCGCCTCAGCCTCGGGAGCGCGAGTAGAGTAGGTGGAGAAGGCGGATGGGTATAGAAAGAGAGAGAGAGAGAGAGAGAGCCAGAGAGAGCACAGCCAGAGGAGGAGAAGGTTTGTGAGGGTGCGGGTGAATGTTGGGAACGGGTGGTGGTGGGTGGTTGGCGACGGGGGGTGGCGTCGGCGGCGTCGAAGGCGCAAAGGGGATGAAGCGGGGATCGGGAGAGAGGACATTAAGGTGCGTAATAGCCAGCGGGGCGAGCGCGCACCGCCGCGGCATCGATTAGACAGAGGCTCGCTCACCCCTTGCTAGATGCAACCCTCCATCCTCCGCCACCATCAACCCCCTGAAGCTCTGCCACCCTCTCTACGCCAGTTCTACTCTCGCCCGTCGACCAGCCACCCACCGAACCTCCCTTAGGGATGGTCGTGGCGATGGTGGCCCACCACCACCGCCTTCGAACTGGAGAGCCCCGAGTACGTGCTCTACATACACCTATCCACCCTCTACCCCCCTACCCCCTCCATCCACCCTCCGCCCTTATGTCAAGTCCTGTCCTGCCACTGTACCTATCTACACACGCGCCAACCAGGACACCGTCTAACGTCGTTATAAACATTAACCGTGCGGCTCAATATTCCACGGACCTTACCGCCAGGCGTTTCACCTACCGGACCACCCTTGCCCAGGTTCCTACCTACCTATCTACCCCTTAGGTACCTATATCGGACCTAGACTCACTGTGGTTAACTATGACGGTACCCACCTACGTCCACCCTTCTACCAAACAGCCCAGTGCTACCGTGCATTATGCATATACCTATAGATATCCACACTGTTAAACATACATATAATTGTGTCGTTTCGTTCCAGCCATCTTTTTTTTTTCTTTCATATTACCCCTACTTCACCCCCGTCTCGTTTGAATTTCAGTAAAAGGCTCACCCGTACGCGTATTCGCTCTGAAAGGTGTACAGTCGTGCTTTAAATTCGATTCGAACTTCATGATGAATTCCCTATTCCCAATAGCAAGGCCAGTCCAGGGCTGTCTACAGGGTCAGTGCTTATGACACGTGTCTTGTAGGTTAGGTTACTGTCCGTTCGGTCTGGGTATCGGTGATTAGCGTTGTTCTTATTAAGCCAGCAGGATCCTCGATCATCCCCGATCCAACTACCTCATCCTTCTCTCTCGACGCGAGAGCCGCGAACCGGATTGAAGTTCGTCAGGGACAACTTTCATAAATAGTAATTAGTTCGCCAGGAGGTTTGACAGAAGCAAAGTGATGGATACCTAGACTATACTTGTGCCAGTGGTCCACCGGGAACGAATCCCAACCATCCCGTCACGACTGGCGCTTGGTCTACCCCTCGCTACCTACCTACCCATCTCACCCCCGTATCAACCAGTGAATCTCCCCCCATCGACTCCCCAACCACTCACCACTAGGATTCTCCTTCCTCAGTCCTTCGGAAACCTTCCGGCATTTAGCCACCCTCTAGCCCTTCATCCCTTATATACTTTTCTCTATCATTCTCTGACATCCCTTATACCTAACCTGCTCCCATCCCTTGCTCACCTACTTTTCTTCACCTTCGTAACGGTTGCGATTATGTTTTTCTCTATTTCCGCAAATCATTCTTTCCAACACCCCCCCCCCCCCCGCCCCCGCCCTCTTTCAGATACACCACCAACCTTCAACACCTCTAACCAATAATGAAGGATTAGTACGCGCTCAATCACTGTAGTTGGCTAATGTGTCAGATAATAATTACGTTCAGCTTATCATATCATTCCGACTCCTCATCCAGTCTTATCTCGTAGACAGCGTCGAGGGATCTTTTGTTTTATGAGTTTTAAAAATTTTTTCGTCAATTTTATATCCACGCTTAGCGGACTGGATAATACCGTTCTTTATCGTCGATCCTGTCGATTCTGTCAATCCAATCTGGGATTGATTATTTTACCAAGGGTGGTTTAATACAGTGTTTGTATACTAGTATCTGCATTGTACCCTGTGCACATTGTACTCTGGAAAAGGCTCAACAAGTTCCTCCCTTGCGATTAAAGTGGCGTTTGTACACGTCAGGGTGAGCCTGGCAATTAATCCATTATCTTTTATCAGGAGCGTAAGAGGCGCTGCTCACCTGCCCTCACGTGATTCGTACCTTCGGTAGCAGCTGATATATTTTTTTTACTTTTTTTTTTTCGTTTGCACCTTTTTTTAACACTCCTTTTTCTTTGCTTCGCTCTCCAATAATGAAGGATTAATCGGACAGTTGTCATCGCTCAGGCTGCAACCTCCATGTTTCTTCGATTTCATTTCGAAGAGGACGATCGGTGGGGACGCGTCATCGATATCGAAATTGACGTATCGATATCGCCCGATCGTTACGGAACACGGCCAATTAGTTTCGGGCCCTATTTATTTTTTCGGTAAACACTCGTAAATCCTCACGTGACTTCCTGTCAGGATTCTCACATCCCTGTATACTTCCTACCTTTGCTTATATGTATGTATATACACACGCCTACAGACCCCATTTCATTTTGCGGAGTCATCCACCCTTCATGCGTATAATCACCCTCCTCGAATACGCCACGTTGTATCATCCTAAAGGATAAAGAAGAAAATTTGACCTTTTCCCGACCTCTCAGAATTTCCGGTAAATTTAATTCATACTTTTGCTCGCTCGGGTACAAAATATACTTATGGACCTGTTCACGAGTTCAATGTGTTTTTTTTTTTGACAGTTCGAAAAAAACGTATTTTCAGCAAATCGCACGTGGCTCTTCGTACCATTATTGTTACGAAATATCCACGTTTTTGCACTGAAATAGACCACGTTTCGCACTGCGAAAGACCACGTGTGATTTGCCAAGGATTGTATTGTTTACGAACTGTCAGAATGTCACATTAAACACGTGGGCCGAGCCTGCGCACGCTGACAGAAATTTCGGTAAAATATTTTGCCATAGTAAACTTATGTCACGTGATATTTCTACCGTACAATAACGTGTCACGTATTAGTGAAATTTACAAAATTTTTCTACTTGACAGAGTCAGAATTTATTGAGAAATAAATATAGAGTAAATTTTTTTTTATCGTTCGAGATTGTTCATCGATACCAAGTAATTCAAAAGCAGTCAATAGTCCGTTTGAATCGAATGCGTCAATGGCAGAAATTAGAGAGGGGTTGCTGCCAGAGTTGATAGGGGGGGGGGGGTGAATGGGGGGGCGGCTTTACAAAATGGGAGCGAAAGGCGAAGCAGAGAAGTAGGGACGAGAAGGAAACGGACCGGGACGACGGGCTACGTCGGGACGTCGGGACGTCGGGGAGGCAAAGTGTCGTCGTCCGAATAACGGCCACGCGGCATCGACCGATCTTCCTTCCCTCGGCCTCCACGACGCATCAACTTGTTTCCCTTCCGTTCCACGAATATCGAGTTCAATTTCACTATTAAATGTCAGCCATTGTCTTTCCTTAACTGCCGAATGATTCTGTTGGTGTTTCCAATTTTTTTTTGTATTATTATCATTATTATTATACCTTTTCTATTATCTCCACTTAAAAGGCCCATTGCGTGTTAGACCTTTAAGGTCGTTGCAGCTTTAAGAGATTATAAAATTTTTTTTTCATATTTAACACGTTAAGTTTCGCTTGGTAATGTTCGATCATTTGATTATTATTATTTTTTAATAATATACATATATAATACGGATAGTAGTAGCGAAAATATTGTATATTTTGTTACGAAATGGTGAAGTCGAACGACACAACTAAAGTTTTTGGTACCGAAGGGATCTTGTAGTGCAATTAGCAGTCAGCGACTCACGTGACATTAGAGTCGAGTCGTCGTAAACCCTTTGAAATTTGACGTCGCCGCGTGTCGCCTTAATGATAACGGTGCATTCTCATGCGAGCTGTGTTTCGCGTTATTTTCAAGCAGGCCTTAAACGAACCAGTGGGTCTACCCGGTGAACTTTTCTTTTTACCAAGATGGAGAGTTACGAAGACGATGACGACACGCACTTCTGTATAAAGTGTCACGCTACTGTCAATGGTCTTGACAATTACGTGCGTCACAGACAGGCTGGCTGTCAAAGTTCAGAAAAGCAGGAGGCAGTTGGTCGCGACACGCCATCCACGCCGACGACAACCTCCTATCCGGAAATACTGAACGCCGACGCGTTCTTCAGCTCCCTGGAATTGCAGAGCAGCTCGAAAATGAATAACAGGAGAAATGAGGGTCTGGTTGAGCGTGGTAAGAAATTGGGTCGATCCAGGGGACGAAAGAAGATACGTAAGAGTATCGAGGAAAATGATGGAAAGGAGAAGATACATATGCTCCCTGTTGTTACGGACCTGGACGACCCCACTGATCACTTTGGTATACCGTCATTGGTGGGATTTCCGGATATCGTAAGTGCTTCTGGCAAAGCTGGGACTTCCGGCAAGACCTGCGCACAGCAGCTGCACAATGCGAAGATGGAGAACTCTGGATTTAATAATAAAAGCGAGAATATGGCTGGGTCCAGTTGTTTGGAGACTTTGATTGGGACTGAGGTGAAGCAGGTTGAGAGGAAGCGAATTGAGGATTCCCAGAGGATCGATCAGGATCAGGTCTGGTTAGAGGATACGATATTGGAGGATCTGGTTACTCAGGACAACAAGGATATGACGCATTCTCAGTTTACTGAGTATGATTATCAACATGATGATGACTCCGTGGATGATAGTGTTGACGATAATCTTGCTGAGGATGACTCCTATTCGGATACTGATGAAGATCGTCAGGATTATCCTCCTAGAGGACATACTGGTGGCAAATGGAAACCAGGACTGTCGAGCAGTCCTCCTCGGAGCATGGTACAAGTTACGGAAGAAGATGAAGAGGCTGAAGACAATCCTGAGCATCCGCCACCATCGTACACGGGTGGCAAGTGGAAGCCTAGTGACAATTCTCCGAGTCAGGTACTGTGTCATGATTTTGGGTAAATAAAATAGATTGTATTGTACGTTTTGAAAATTTTGTCAAACTAGAAGGAAGACGAGGAGCAGGTTAAAGAAGCTGGTGAACAGCCACCACCAGGACATACCCGTGGCAAATGGGTACCAGGGGCGAGGACAGATATCGGTTCAGGATATTGGTGTAGTCCTTGTGGCAGGAACTTGGCGTCGCGCCTGGTTTATAACAGGCATTTGCTCTCAGACCTTCACGCCAGAAGGAGCATTCAGGAGTTCGATGGTAACATACGTCTACCCCGGAGGACAGGACCTCTTTTAAGGAAAAACTGTACCAGTCGCCGTCAGAGAATATTGGCCCTGGTGAGGATCTTGGAAAGTTGGCTGGACCCGAGGGGATCCGCTGTAATGGATGAGATATTTTATTTTTTATAATATTTTTTGTTACAGAAAGCTAAACAGGCCAATGACACTGTGGAGAACAGTGATCGCAAGAGACTTCGTAAAAGGGAAAAGGAAATCCTGTGGTGCGAGATGTGCCACGCCAGAGTCAGACGAGCGCAAATGGGGAAGCACTTGTTGTCCCATTATCACTGTCGCGTGGCAGGTGCGAATCCTTGCGGTTCCAAGGAGCGAAAGTTCATCCTTGACAATATGGCTAATATCGTGCGTCAGTGTCCTTTCCAATGCGCGGCATGTCGCTTCTATTGCAACACTGAGGAGACATTTCTGCAGCATTGGAAATCCACCTTTCATAAGGATATACATAGTAAAGTGCGTTAAGGATCATTAAGGGTCAGACAGAAATAATGAAATTATTTTAAAAGATATTTAGATGACATCTCCCTATGTCCTTTCAGATAAGAGGAAGCTACCAGTGCATTTCCTGCGACTTTTGGTGCGACACGAGCGACGACATGGAAACCCACTTTAAGAGTTCCGCTCATTGTGACGTAGTTTCCGTGATGAAGGACTCGGTGCCCGTTGTGATACGTCGACAAATTCCATTATCATGTAGCTCCTGCAATCGTCACTTCCGTTACAATATTCAGCTTCGCTTTCATGCACGCGACACGGGTCACGACAGCGTGACAGGGTCCGACGAGTATCAGCAGAGGATACACTGTAATCTGTGTCCTCAGGTTCTTCGATCCTTCATTTCTCTACAGCGACACCAGTTAACCAGTCATTCCAAGGATCAGGATCAGGAGCTAAACGAAGTCTTGAAGCCAGCTCCCTACTTTTGCTCCTTCTGTTCCCTGAAGTTCAGCAGTGCCCAGGAAGCTGTTCAACACCGTAGAACGTCGCGACACAAGGAAATCGTCAGGCTCCATAAATCCCAAGGATCGACATCACGTACACTGCACGAGTGTCCTCATTGCGGAAAGAGGCACGTCAGTTTATCCGAGCACAAGGAGCACCTTCTTCGTAGTCATCCTGAACTCTGTCACAGGTATGACTCCAGACCTGACTTCAACATCCTAATTTCCTAAATGCATAAAGTTACTCTATTCTCAAATGAGACCTGGTGCCCCTTTTCATCAGATGTCCTAGGTGCGGCATGCTCTTCGCTTTACCGCAGGACGTGACCAGACACACCAAGGATCGCTCCTGCTCCAATGAAGGACGTCTAGACGAGAAGGAGCTGCATTTTAAGTGCACCAGCTGCACCTTCGGCACGAATTCACGCGCCGAATTCCTCTTCCACGAGGCATTACACGCTGGTAGCTTCGAGGAAGACGAGCGGAATCCCGAGGAGGGTGTAAAGACGGCGCGAAAATACAGATGTCCCGAGTGCAAGAAATCGTACACCAAGGTCTCCCTCAGGAATCACATAAGGAGTCACACGGGAGAGCGTCCCTTTCCATGCGCCAAGTGTCTGACATCCTTCTCCCGAAGATCATCACTGAACGCACATCAGAAAGACTGTCTATTCACATCCTGCACCACTTCCGGTTCTGGATATCAAGACGAGACCGGCAGATGTCGAAATTATATCTGCGCAGAGTGCGACAATGGCTTCTACACCAAGTAAGTATCTCCAACAATCGACGTACAATAATTCTTTCAATAGTCGAAAGCAATATGGAGAACAAACGGCTTCTGACGAACCGGAAGTCAGGACGATCGGGAAGTACGGAGGATACTGGACCCACCGTAACCACCATCCCTTCGTATATAAATAAACGAACGAGCATTTGGGGAAGGATAGAGGACAATAAACGCGCGCGAACTGCCCGTGAAGCGGGCATAGTAGTAAAAGTGTCTTCGCTGCATAACTATAAAATAAAAGAGCGTATTTCCTGGCGAAGAAGGTAAAGATGGCCAGAGACTAAGACGAGGATCCAACTGGTATAGAAAAGCAAGAGAGTGCAAAAGAAAAATGTTTAAAAGCATATAAGACAGACAAGTCTGTAACTGAGGTTTAGCGAACTTGAGATTTGGTTAAGTAATGTTACGGGATAAATGAACTAGTGCGCATGCGCGCACCGTAGAGGTCGTATTAACATCTCATAGCGGTCCGTAAGCCCACGGGTCATTCTAGTATTTAACAGGTCTGTATTATGGGCCGCGTAAGTATACCTTCTGATACTGGCATTGGCTGGCTGGTTGGGCATGTGTGTACCGAGCCAGTGGTGTGTCCTCGGGTACGTGGATAGTATTAAAGCATTGCTGGGTGTAGGGACCGCTATAAAGCAAATGTTAACACCTTCTCTCCGTCCCTCTTCGTCTCTCCCTCGCTGTTCTCATCTCATTCCAAGCGCCATCTCATTCTCACTGACTCACCGCGTCTAGCCAAACCTCTCTTCGCTCTCACGGAGTTAGACTCGCGTTATGTTTTAGCAGCACCTATTCAACGGCAACCTATTCCGCCTACAGTGGTGGCTCTCTAGGTAGAAATACATACTAGCTATGGAAGCCTCGAAGCGAGGGTTGCGTTTAATGCCGGCACTGCGGCATCCGCGGCTTTCGCCATTCGAGGGATTAGGCTAGCCTGTTGTTCCAAAGCCTTTTACGGCCGTTTGTATATCGTGCCGCTTGCGATTCGTAAGCCGCCACCTAAATAAAACCGACGCTTCGTACTACACTTTGACCCTGTACCCGGTGCCGACCGGGAAAAGAGTGGACAATCGTTTTTGAGGTTAGGTTCGAAAGATTCTAGACTCTAAGTACGTACGACCTATCGGAATTGTTTTACATAGAATATTAAGATAAAGCATATACGATTATATAGCTCGTTGGACAATCAGAGAGTCTTACGGTGTATTGATATTTCCCAGGATGCACCAGCGGTTGGATAAGCCGAGGCTGTTCATTACGTCGTGTCGGCTGAACGTACCACCAGGCGTCTTGTAAGAGCAGGTCTGGTTAACGCAGTAGAAACGGACAGGATCGGTGGGTGGATGGGTAGGTGTAACCGTGATGGTGGGAGTAGGTTAGGGTTAAGGGTATATATACTTAGGTAGAAGAGAGCGGCCGAGGGGGATGGACGGAGCCGATTGCGGACGGTAAGAAAGAAAGAAGGTAATTACGAGACGGGCAGCTCCCGCGCACTGGAACGTCCCTAATTCTAAGAATACGCGACCGGCCAGGATGTATGCGCATATTCAAGATAGTATGTTACATACGCGCGCTACTGACCGTACGTTTCACCCTGCAGTCTTCTTCTTCTTCTTCGTCCTCGCCGTCGTCGTGTAGTACCCTACGTATGTGCCTTCCCCAAGGTATTTACATATATGGACCGCGGTGTGGCGCGCGCGTATCTTTTATCTTCCGTTGCAGTAATGGCGCTCCGCGTCCGCCTCCTTTCGTACCGGTCAGGTATGTACCGCGTACACGTTGATACGCATACTGGGTGATCCGCGAAACTGTGCATACTGCCTTCGAGAAAGCTTATAGGGTCAAGATGGAGGCTGGTTACTTTGAAGTAATTAAAAAAGATAATAGGAGATACTTCGATGCTATACGTAACCATTGTTGCTATTTGGGGAAACAAGATGAATACGTGATCGACAATTATTATTACGTTGAAAGGTTAGGTTGGGCTCGGTGATCTTGCGATAGTTTTTTACGGATCACCCCATAGACACCCTTAGATAGCTCAGACACATCGGAGTCGATGCCGATGGTGGTGGCGATGGCGGGTTCAATGGTATGCGTGAGATCTGCATGGCTCTGAAACAATGCAATGCTGTTTGCCTGGCCGGTAAGTGTTGGTTAGGTGGTGTCCCTAGGCTGTAGGATATGCGCGGTATGGGGTACGGGGCTACGTCGAGTACGGTGTGGTATGGTTTGCTATGGTTCGGTATGGTGGCACGCGGTAAGCACGGCCCCGTGTATGCAGACAGTTTAGTGGTGACCGCCCCGCGAGTCCAGTTGTCGCGTGAAATATTGCGATTCATAAAATAAAACAGGCCTGCGGTCGAGGACGCGTAGATATAGCTGGCTCGGCCGCTAACCATCCTGACCAACCTCCTCCTCCTCCTACCGTCCTCCACACCGGCTCTCCTCTTCTTCCCGTGCTTCACTCGCGGGCTCCCAGGGACTCCTGCCTACTCACCTCCTCCTCGCTGAACCCCTTTCGTACCTCCTGGTACCCTGTCTAGTCGTGGCCCCCCCCCCCCCCTGCATGAAGCGTCGCCAAACCGCAGCCATCGCATCGCAGGACGCATCGCGTCGTCGTCAGGACGACCCTTTATTTTTTATTTATTTCATATATATTTCTTTTTTTTTTTCGTGGTCACCCCAGTGCCGCTTTATGGGTATCGTACGGATACGAGTATGGGACTGGTGTGGGTATATGGATAACAGTAGAATAGAGTGGGAAGAAGGTACGTAAGGGTTGATGTAGAGGAGGCTGATTCATCCCTAAGGACGTTCTTCAGAAATGCTAACCAAGGAAGTCCTGGCAGAGTCCTGGCCAAAGGAAGACGCGGATTCCTCCTTTCCTCGGTGAAATTAGCGAGTGACATGTTTATTGTAAATGAATCCTACTCCAGCGGCCCGGGATGGGGCGGCCTGGGTCTGCCGTACTGGTATGGGGGTAGTTTTGCTCGCGCCGGGGCTTCCGATTTATGCGCCCGTTACCGAGCCCTCTGGCGCAATTAAGCTCGCGTTATAATATTGTTGTTTATTCTGAGCCTCGCCTGCGAAGCGTTAACCACCCTCCAGCCAGTGAGCCACCCACCTAGCCAGCAGCAGGCCAGACCGGCAGGAGGAAGAGGAGGAAGAGGTGGAGATGGGAAGCATCCCCTGGAAAAGCAACCTCGAACCATCCTCCACCTCCTCCACCTCCACCCATTTGCCACCCTCATCGAGGGAGCGTAACAGCCCCACGTACCCCTAATCTTCCTGACGCGGCAGCCACCTTTTCGTCCGCCCTACTCTTTCTCCTGCCGTTAACCGAAAACGCCAGGGCGTCGCGCATTGCGGACGAAACAGAGCTCATCAAGCCTCCTCTTCTTGCTCGAGGCTTCCTTCTAGCTCAGGACGTGGCATTTCGTAGATTCGCCCTCGTCCTGCCTCACTTGGGGCGTCCATGTTTACTTCGGATACACATACGCACGCGAGCGTCACCTTTGATTGGCTCTATTAATTTGAACTTATTCCGACATAGTCACGTATCACGCTAATGAAACGGGCCGTGAGCTCGCTGAGCGCGCACCACCCTCGACAAACAACGTCTAACCTAACCTAACCTATCTCGTATGCCTTTTCTTTACACCCACCGTGTAAACGAGTAATAGTCGCCAATTCCGTGAAACGTTCCTGGCAACTGGGAACAACCTCGCGTTACGGTCTTACGATCTGACCTAACCTCAAATACGACACTCTCGACGGATTCCTTCCCGGCGTGGCTATGTTCACGGCTACGGGATTCCAGGAGGCCAACGTGCTTATACGTACCTGACAGTGTTCCTGTCGATGGAGCGGTTGGTATAACTGCTGCAGGAAAATGGCGAGGCATGTGATCTCCTTCGTATACAGGATGCGCCTCAGGAGGTATCTCGATGGTACAGGTGTAGCTGGGACAGGAACGCTCGAACGCTCGAACGCTCGAACGTATAAGGTACCAATGGACGAAGGTGGGATTGAGTTATGACAGCGATGCTCCAGGGGGCCGGCTCTGCCAGCCAAGCGGATATTCTTCTTATTCTTTATTTCTTCTTCCCAGTCGAAGCCACGTCGGCCATGCATCACCTTCGGCTCAGCTCGGGTTCGGCCTCTTCTGCATCGGCCACCATTCCGACCGTCCCAGAGCCAATCTTCGATTCCACCCACTTCGCTTGGATTAGAGAATTACTATTCGGGACTCATCTTGATGAATAATTGGTCTGGCTTCGTTTTATTCGAGGATTATGATCCAAGGACCCGAATTCATTCAGCTCATCCACACTCGTCATCAAAACAGGCCTTTCTTTAATCTGCGTTAAACGACGCCGAGTCTCCTGTGATCATCTTTATCGTTCCTGGTATACTGAATCATGTCCTGGACTGACTTTATGCTGTATCCATAACTGGTAGCATTGGCGGGATATTTAAAAAAAAAAACATAATTATGTGCATACATTATTACAGAGATAATTAATGCTCGCGCCTGCTTACTCTTTGTACACAAGAAGTCTAAAGGGTGCTTTGTAAATAAAAATTTATGGAACCAAAGGGGACAAGTCCAAAGACCCAACGAAGGGTGGATATCCGTGAGGAAGGGGTGTAAAACCAAGATCGCTTCAAGTGGAACCCAGATGAATTCTCCCCATCCGCATCGACCGACAGAGAGCGACCGGCCATAAATACCTCAGCGCGTTCAGCCAATTAAAACAAATCATTTTAATGCGCAACCTTTTTAATTAATGCCCGTGCTCACTCCCATGGCTCCCTCTTGGTTGTACATGGATGGGCGCTTCACTCGTTTTGCCATTCCCAACCTGAACTCCTGGAGACCCATCCAGGTTATATTAACCTACCTTACTACTCGGACCACGAATCCATGGTGTCCGTGAATCCCCGAAGTCAAGACGCATATAGCCATTCAAGCGAACTCCTATATCCTATACTTAGCTACTTGATTTTAATTACACGAATTGTCACTTAAATTTACGGGCTTTTTTCATTGATTAGCTGCGCTCCGGATGATTTATATTTATTGACCGTTACAAGTGATAGCACACCCTCGCGGGATTCTGAACGTTAATGAAATAAAAGTTGAGTCTCAGCGGTTTGTTGGGTAAAATGAAAAATTGGCAGCATCGTCCGAAATTATTATGAGCAAATCGACATTGAGGTTGTACCTAGTAGAGAGCGTCATCCGGAAATGTCCCAATGACTATGGAGAACGGGTTTCTTCGTTATTGATATTTTTCTCTTTCCCATCCTGTTATTTGTCGAAATGTCACAAGAGCCCGGGCAGTTAACGTACGTCTACGTGTTATTGACGAATCTAATAATTAACAGTCGACAGGATTATACTTTTAAATAATGTCGCGCACCGACGTATTTTACACGATGACAGTTCAAAGGTAAATTATCGAGAGTGACCGCATCCGGTTGCCCAACGACGAATAGTCCGCGCAGCTAATGGCGTCTTGTCACGCCTGCGACATTCCACAAAAACTGCCGATCTCTCATCAGCGACCGTCCATAAACCAGCCCGTCGCGCATTAGCATAGTTCCTCTATTTCGGGCGGCTCCCTTAATTCCTGACGCAGCGACCAACCGCCTAGTTCGAAACTTTGATCTTGATCGTGCGGCTATGGTCGCGCGAGCGACAATCGCACGAGCGATAACAATTCATTATCGGTTATCAAGTCTCGGATAGTGGCAATTGTAACGTTATATTTAGGATTTCCAAATTTTATAATTTTTTTTTTTTTTTTTTTATAATTCCTACTACCGTATTCCATTAATCTTTATTAGCGTCTATGTAGTCGCTAACTAGAGAAATACGTCTATAAGATATCCTTATGAGGCATCCTCATGGCGCACGAAGCTTTGAAAATCTGTTGATAATTTCTTCGGCGATTCTTGATACCTTCTTAGCGATGCGTACGCGAATAACGTATGTAAAGTGGATATACTCGCGCCTGGGCGTGTATATCCCCCACAATGTAAAACTCTTTGTTACACTTGCGTAGCCAATTGCAGCCGGGTTCTTCGCCTATCGGACAGCCCAGATCTCGCGGCCCTGCCGGCCATTGCCTATCAGCCGATCCTGAAGAATTCCCGTTTCGATTCCAGCTTCCATGCCGATGCTGGAACATTCCTTGGCTCGACCAGTCTCGACCTCTTGTATTCATTTTTTATTTTTATTTTTATTTTTTTTTTTCATTACGCACACATGTAGCATATACAAATGCTCTCTCTTTCTTTTTTTCTCTGTCTCACTCGGTATATATATACATATATCTTTTCTCTTTTAGACACGCTCTTCGGCAACACATGCTACGCCATGCTGGTAAAAGATTCAAGTGCGGACTTCCAGGCTGCCCGACGATCCTACGTACAGCCGCCGAACTGAGGTCCCACAGACTCCTGGTGCACGAGACTTCCGCACAGGACCGGAAGTACACCTGTTCCGTATGTCCTTACGCAGCCAAGACATCGATACAGCTGAGAAGGTATATCCAAACTCCACTGAGCTTGTATTCCTACAAATTTACGCATATATTAATTGCGACGTCATCATTAAATTGATTCCGTTGATTTATCGAGAATGGACCAAAAATAGTTTCCTAGGAATGCCTCTGTGTCAGATTAACGTTGACGTAATATACGCTTGGATAAAAAATTTTCAAAACAGTTCCCAGGCAATTTACTCAGGGACACATAGTAGAGAGACGATCATCGCATTAGGCACTAGGCGCCACGGGATGATCGATCGTTTAATGAGAATTGCGAAATACGTGTTGGATATCATCCTATAGAGGCTGTGACGGTGTGACGGGTGTGTGGGGGGAAAGGAGTACGGCGAGAGGGGCGGGAATGGAGGGGTTAGCCGCATGTACTTAAGAATTCGTGTATAGATCAACGAGAGGTAAGAAATAAAGAAAAAGAAAAAGAAACGTGGTTACTTTCACCATTGTCGTTGGAACTCTCGACGCCGCTCCTCGGGGCTAATAAAAACGCCCACGCATTTCCCGGAGCGTTGTAAAAGTCAAGCGGACTCGTCAGGATGCTCCTCTTTCTTGCTTGTCTTATTTTTTTTCTCTTACTTCTCTTTTTTTCTTTTGGTACCATTGTACACGCGTAGTCGGGACACTCTGTCAACTATGAGAAGAAACAAGGAGATTACGAGGAGAAGTAAGAATAACAATAATAATATAAGAATTCCACCCAGGTTCAGGTTCGGCCTCGTGCTGAAGCCTGAGCCGAGGTCCAGGTTGAGGTTAGGGTGAAGAAAAGTTCCTGAAGTGGTGAGACTCGGCGAATCCCTGTTGTACGGTCATAGAGCCCATAATGGACGCCGTATTTGGGACTCTTGTAGGTGGTAGGTGGTGGACGGTTTGTAGGTTGTAGATTTGCGAGGTGGGCACGATATTTCATCGCGAATTGAGTACTTACCGTGAGAGTCCGTGGGGTAACGCGACGGTGTCGCAGTGTGCGGCGAAGTAAATCATACAGCATTTTAATTAAACGTGTCACGCATTTCGAAACTGATATACCACGCATGGTAGGTGGCACCGGTGGTCGAGCTTTGGAAACGCGCCATTACGTGCTTATGGCCATATCTACATATACTCCATGCGTATATCAGCATCACTCATATTCGCTTGACGCGACATCTGCCGATGTCAATGAAACTCGCACGGTAATCCTTGCCGATAAACGTCGTCTAAATGCGAATACCCATAAGGATTTATCGAAAGACTAAACGGCTAGATAACCTTAAATATGAAATGCTTGTCCTCGAAGATTAATTTTATATACTGATTTCAGGCACACGCGAAGACACGATTCGCGTACCGATGACTTTAAAGATTCCAGTTATCAATCTTGTCCTTACTCCGGCTGCCAATTCAGGACCAATTTGACGTCACACATGAGACGTCACGCACGTCGTCACACTGGCGTCAAACCTTACAAATGTCGTCACTGTCCATACGCTAGTAACAATCTGGTAAGTCGCCATCTTGAATTTCGTAAACGAATTCACAACGCCAGTCAAGATCGTCACTCGTTAATCGATATTAATGTTAAATAATTTACTTACGAAGTTCGCAGTACTTCTGTCGTCATACGTAAATTTAGCGAGGGGACACCTTTATGTTTGGACTGCACTGCCGCGCGATAAGATAACGAGTTAATTGTGCTCACCGAATGCCCACACACGCACGGTCCAGTCATACAGCGGCCAGTATGCTAATGCTCTTTGAAGCTTTAGTTGGGATGCGGCTGGCATACGAGACTTGGTGTCTTTTTGATAGCGACATAAACTCATTCCAGTGGTTCTCAATTGCCGTTAATAAAATAACGACGGGACTTACCTCGTAACGTTAAGGAACCTCGTATATGACATGTTAGGTTATGTTGCCAATACCAGACAACGTACAGTCCTCTCGTTGAATAAAACTGAAACTAGAACCCCAAGCTGTACCAGATGTTACCGATATCTATCTGGCACCCTCTTCGACGGCTGTTTGCTCGGTATTTTAATAACGAAGGAACGTGCGAGTCACGGCCCGTTTAACGGGGCGATCTCTTCTCTTCTCCAGGGTGGCGGAAAGGCGCGCTGCGTCAACGAGATTACACGCGCCACCTTCCGCGTTATGATTTAGCTCGGCTGGTTACACGCTTCTTTCTCGCTCCTTCGTCCCACCTCTTTCTTCCCTTGGGACCTTCCTTACCTTCCTACTTTACCACCAACACCACCTACGCGGGCTCTGTGCGCACTACTCTCACCTTCACTTTCAACGGACTTCTGGCTTTTATTCGTAGAGGTTCGTTGGGTTAGGTTAGGTTAGGTCGGATGTACCACCAACCTCTACCGCTGTGCTATGCGTGACTGTGTAAGCTGTACGCACGTCCACGTGAATATAGTCTTGGTACTCATCCTTGGGGGTTCCCCGAGGTATATACCTTGAACAACCCTCCTGCACAATACATCCGGTGTCATTATGTAAAATGAAGTATACTCGAGTTACCGGGCGTGTGCCAGCGAGCAAACTGTCTGGAAATTGATTTTCGACGCGGGGGGGGGGGGGATATGGACCACCCCGGGGGTCTTCGAGAACTGTGCTTCTGCTCTTGGTATGATAACTGTAAATCGACACGAAGGTGTTGCCAATAGGGGATGAAAAATTGACGTAAGAATAATAAAAGATCTTAGGAGAGAATAAAGATGTATATGTTACTTTTTTCTGTTATATTGTTATTTCTTGGGGGAAGTTATATAGTGCCTTTTTTTAATATATTCGATCTAATCGGTGGTCCACGTGTGGATACACCTTTAGCCATACGCCACGAGATGCTGCCCGCGTAAAGATTTACTTATGGGAAATTAAATTTGATGTTGTCGGTGCCATCAACGGCTCGTATAAACTCTTGGTAGGAAGATGTTTACGACCCAGCGGCTACTTAGCTCCGAAGGAGTAAAGCGCGAGCACTTAACCGCACTGGTCCTAGCCGATGAACGTCAGGATTGCTGGCGCGAGGTCTGCTTAAGAACTATCGGTGGGAATGTACCTTAAAGCATTGATGTTATTTTTTTTTAATACAGGAGAACCTCAGGAAGCACGTGATCTCGACGAATCTTCATCCTGGCCAAACGATCTACGAGTGTGACGTCTGTCAGGACGATTCGTACCAGACGAATTTCGCTAAGGAACTCAGGGCTCATCTCCTGGAAACTCATCCGGAGAAGTTTCCAACGGCTAGTCAAGCCGGTGCTCATCTATCTCGATACTTCGAAACCGATCCTGAGGATGAACCTGGTGCCAACTTCAACGAGTAGCTATTTGGTAGTGAATCTGCGAACGATCCCCATGTCGAATTAGTTTTCGTGATGACTGTACCTGGCAGGAAGTAGTTAATATGATGCACGTTCACGTGGCACGATACGTAGCCCGGGACAGTGGAAGATCCTGGACCTTTTTTTTTTGATATTCCACTGGAATATGTACATGGTGGGAGTATCAGAATCGCGCGGAGCGAAATCCCTAAGGAGACACCAGGAATACAACCAGGATACAAAACCGCAGGATCAAAGATATCAAAGACTGTGAAAAGATCAATGGCGACTGTCGTGCTATATTAAGAAATGCATCAATGTCCCCACAGTGTACTGGATAGGTGTCGTAAAATATGTCGTTCGACCTTCTAAAACGACGACTCCAAGAAAAAGGAGATTCCTTCAGACTGGCTGTTTGAGTGTGAAGGATAATTTATTGGCTAATTAACGAGGATGTCCTTCATTACAGAGTGAGGAGCAGTCGCTCGGTTGTTCCTCGTCTGGTTAGACCCCGCGCGTTGGGTCCGGTATTATTTGGTGCTTGAATATTTACGACCGCGTCCACATCGGAGCGACGTTCCTGCGATGCTGCTGTGCTGCCCCATAATGACGCCTTACCAATGTCGCCATGATTCCGGCTGATTGGAACTTCTTGGTGACGCATTGTGATAAAAAAGAAGACTAATGCGAATCGAGTAAAGTAGCAGAAAGATAAATAATTGAATAAATATAGTAATAAAAAAATTGTCTATCTGATTATTTGGGAATGAATCAGTGCCGTACAGTGGGATATGCTGGGCCCTAGTTGTTGTAATAATAAACGTGTAAGGCAGCTGCGTGACATTCTTGATAAGGAGGAGTATGAACGAAATAAAGAAGAGGACATCTTGTAAGAAAGTAGTTGAAAAAGAAAGGCGTCCGTATCCCCGATGTAGATCGTAGCCAGGACGAGGCGCTAAGAAGTCCTGGCGGAACGGTGCCAGTTAATGAAGATATAACGAGCACAGGCCCCAGGGTTGGCACGACGTCGGCACCCCGACGCCTCGTTTCATCCCGACGCCGCTTACACCCTATGCCCTTCCTTTCTCATCTTGACTACTCTGCTCTCTCGTTCCGTCTCTCTGCTCCATGTCGGGGACTGTGTTCAACCCCTCGCCGAGCGACGCTCCTTCCTTGCTAAGACGTCGGGACGCTTCTCATCCTCGTCTTCCTGTGACAGGCTTACCGAAGGAACCACCCCAATCCACAGGCCGTATAGCCCGTGGTCCTCTCAGCCGCGGGGGAGGGTCGAGGCTGCGAAATTCTACGGATTTCATTTCCCCAATTACACCTGGGAAATTTGTCCCAGAAGACGACATTGCGGTGGTGTAAATACGGGCCGCAAGACACTGCGGGGTAGGTAACCCAGCAAGGGTTGATATTTTGTCCCTGCAAAGTCAGGATCTTCTCTGAATATATTCTATAGGCGTCTTCGTGGAGAATCTGAAAGTCAAGGGATGCCCTGTTAACGTTTGCGCTAAGTTAAGACGTCCCTGCGTGGCCAGGACGATTACTTTATCGTTACCTGGGATCGTTAGGATTCCGTACTCATCCACCAGGACGATATATTTCCCTGGGTAGAGTTAACGGAGGCTCGCGTGTGCGCTTCTCCAAGTCCTGGCTGGTGTCATGCCGTGAAGAATCAGCAGGGTACTGCACACCCCCAAGCGCATAAGCGCTTCGGCTACGAGCCGTCTTAATTATCAGACACGATTATTTATCGAAGAGACACAAGGGGCCGTTATGCAAGACGCCATCCAGTAAGCGTAAGAATCATCCAAACGCATAGATGGCAGCACCTCCGTGTACACAATAATAACCCATGCATCGTCACCCGTGGAGAAGACGTCTTACCTCTTATCCTCGACCTCTTCGTCTTCCTCAACCAGACCCATCCAATCTTCTAAATAACCTCAAAAGTCATCCCTTTTTTTTCTCTACTACTTCTTCCTGACCTCTAGATCTTCGTTTTTGCCTTCCTCCCCAAGGTTTCACGCAACAGCACTGCTTTCCTTGCTCCACGGTCTCTGGCAGCGCGTCCCGAAAGAGTGCCATTCCAATTAATTTCTCAGTATCCAAGAGGACCACGCGGAGGCCCCATTCGCTGGCCCTCTGGCCCGCCTGGGATTGATGGTCCTCGCCGTAATGCCGTTTGTATGTAGCGGCGCGCGTAAGCGCCTCGCCTTACAGTAATTAGCTCAACAAACGCGTCTCCCTGTCCCATCAATTGCTACCCTACGCTTCGGGCTCTCGTATCTTGAATTAAACATTCGATGCCTCCTGTCTTGTCGGCGTGCACTTGAGCGGAATGCAAATATATCCTGGCGCGCGTTGCCGCCGAGTAGGGTTATCCAGCCGAATTAAGCAGAGGAACTTAAACCCAACCTAACAACACCCTCGCGCACACAATCCTAAATATTATAACACAGTATTTTTATAATTCTTCTAATTACCATTAGTTAACCAATAGATTACTCTGTCGGTAATATAGGAATCTTTATCCCGTGGACGTCTAATATTTTTTTTATTTATTTTTCGTAGGTGCTCAGAATCCCCATTATGACTCCAGTGCCTTATTGCAGCGCCACGGTGTCCAGTATAGACACTACATGGCTTCACGTATCTACAGGTATGGCTATGTATACCGGGTATATTACGTGTCCCCTTGTATTTATGATTGAAACAAATCAAACGTTATCAAGCATTCCGTTCCGGTGATAAAGAACACAGAGAAACGCCAAGGCATTCGTGGATGGGATAAAGATTGCGAAAATCTTCCCTCGTAAAGGACGTCCCCATTTATGGCGGAAATGCGTCTAGGCATTGCTGGGAATTTCCATATCGTGTCATGGCCCATAAGAAAGGATGCTATTTCGCATTCAAAGGATAGTTAAAAAAAAATTAAATTAAAATACCGTAACACCCATAGTTCGTATTCCAATATACTCGGTGGGTGAATCGAAAGAAATCTTTGAGATGGTCCTGATTGTTTCTTTGTAAATGGATCTCGTATTTTCTCTCTCTCTCTCTCTCTCTCTCTCTCTCTCTCTCTCTCTTATTTCTTTATTTTCTCTTCACGATCCTACGCTCTTGGCCAGACTTCCTTCGCGGGTCCGAGTGATTTAGGGGCATCGTTGCGTGTATCACGCCGGTCCGTCCTCCTGCTAAGAGCGACCTGGATGTGTATAGCGCGCGTATTGGTCTCCTCGTGGCTGCCTCCATGGTCCTGTGCACTAGGTGCATCCCGTAAGCATATAGACACCGCAGACCACTGAAACACAGACCCACCGATCCAGTTCACTTGATTTGTGGCTACAGAGAATCGTGGCCGGATGCTTTATGAACCGATCAGCTCGGTTCAACCGACCGCCGTATGGGCCCATAAACGTCACGAGTTTCGGGTAAGCGACGTGCAACCGACCTGGCCCTCTACACCGTTCAACCGTCTCAACCTCCTCAACCTCCTCAACCTTCTCGACTTTATCTACATCGCCATCGTCTTGAAGAGTTTACGGCTCTGTTCAACCATTTTTTATTTTAGTACGCCTTATTTCATACTTTACGATACCCAGGTATTATTGCCGAATGAAGTTATTACGGCGGATCAAACTTATAATTGATAATGATGTTATTCATTTTTTTATTTTATTTTTTTTTTAAATTAATTAATCATTCATCATTAACCCAACCAACAGAGTCTGCATTGTTTAGGTTTGAGCTCGAAAAAAAATTACATTCTCCTCCCGCATGCTAATGGCCAATGATGAAAGTCCGCAAATCACCAGGCTAAATAATGTATGCGAGGAGGATCCAGAAGACGATTCGCAGTGCGATACCAGGAGTCGGGGACCGTGGCGATCGGTTGCACGGAGGTAAGGTTGGATCAGTGAGGTCCGGTAGAACGCGGATTTCTACGTAAACTCGCTCGTCCGATACGATCTGGGGGCCCTAGTGCGTCCGATCCACGTGAACTTCGATGCTCGAGCGCCTATACATATATATTCGGTAAAGTATAGCTTTAGGTAGCTGTTAGAACCCAATGAAAGAATTACCTTTACCGATCCGCAATAAATTCACTATCCCTTTGGAGCAAGACCCAGTAGGGTATAATAATTAAAAAAAAAATGTTGTATCCATACAAAACAGAATGGTCTTCGCTAGCGACTATATTAAATAAAGTAATTTGAGCCGTTCTCCGGACGACGATGTCGAGGTTCAAAAGCACCCCAAAGTGTCAGTGACTCAGCATAGGTGTGCATTGCCGTCGTGACAGGGCGGTCACGATCGGGACGGGCACCGCCCGTTGTCCAGGCTACAAAAGCAAGAGGTAGTATCCTATTATCCTATCCGAGTAAGCACAGAGACAACCCTTATAAGGTCGGTAGTAGCTCCCGGTACACGTGAGAGCACGGCTTATAGGTAGAGCAAGAGCTGTAGCAGCGAATACTAGTCCCAGCAAAAAGTCACTATCCCATTAACATCGGCCGTACAGTCATTATAATGTGTATGGATAATAGGCCATTATAGCAGTAGTGTATAAACTTTCGATTATCATCTGCATAAATGGAGGAAAGAGCTGCGTGAAAATATCCATTTTCCTGACAGGAATGGAACCAGTCGAACGAAGATAAAGAAGTCTCTGCAAAACGGCCTTGAACGGTTGGAGAAGCATGAGAGCGTCGCGACGTCCGTGTTCGTAATGTTATGCCGGCGAAGGTCGTCGGATCGTCGTCTTTTATGTTTCTTTTTCTCTCTCTCTCTCTCTCTCTCTCTCAACTGTCTCGTCTATGTCCATTACCAGTTGTCCCCTGATATATTTAAAGGTCTATTTAATTTTAAACAAAACTAAACACGCTTTCCTGATCGACAAGGACTCCTGGTGCCGTGTTTGTCGCGCTCGCCACGTCATTAGGTTATGCTAATGGATACACCTGGCGAACAGCAATGCCTCATGGTATTTAACCAGCTCTTGCACCGGGTACCGGACGTAATCCTGATCGGAGAGACTTAATCCTTTTCACGTCTTAAACGACAGAGCCCAAGGTGCCTGATTCTGCACTTGTCCACGTCCTTCGATCGGTACCGTTTACAGGTCGACGAACCTCCCTACCATCACTGCTCATTCCCATTCTCACAGGTTCGGCGACGATTTTCCCGAGGTCACATTGTCGACCGGTTACCAGTTACCGGTTAGGTTAGCTTGGCAGTCGGGGCTACTGGGACGGGTTCGCAGCTCGGTAATGATCATTGCATGGGTCATCAGTGAGAGCAGCTCAGGTAAGCAGAAGCAACCATCCAGTCAGCCAACTATACATACATACAAATATATATACACACAGTAGACCAGGTAAGAGTCATGGAATCAGACAGGCGTGTACATACATACGCGGGAGGCCATGGAGAACGTTGCTGGAGAACGGAGAACGTAGAACGGAGAACGGCAGCGGCGTGGCCGTTCGGCCGGTGCATTATATGCAGAACAGGGTGCACCATAGTGCGCCCAGAGTTGCAGGACCACGATGTCGAGTGAGTCCAGCTGGAAGGGAGCTGAGTAAGAGTAAGAGTTAAGAGTACCTGGAAGTGTATGAGAAAGAGAGAGAGAGAGAGAGAGAGAGAGAGAGAGAGAGAGAGAGAGAGAGGGAGAGTCCGGAGAGAGGTAGCCAGTGGGCAGTCTCCTCGCGCCCGCTTCACGATTTATATCATGGTGTCTCCACTCGCGCAGGGCTACACCTGACTTATGCAAAGCAAACCCACGTCCTCTGCCCAAATAAATGTCACTAGGAAACAAAAACGTTCTCTTGTCTGCCTCCGTCCTGGTTCTCGTACCTCCCTACCACCAGCACTGTCACTACCACTAACGCTATCGCTACTTTTACTAGTACTCTTTCTCAGTCCCCACTTGGTAGTTGATATGTACCTATACCTTTTCATATGTATGTATAAGTACGTGCGTACTAACCTAACCTATCTTTAGCTACCTACCTACCTACCTTACTACCCACCACTCTGGCCTTCCTACCGTTCCGTCCTCCGGATGAAAAAGCCAACCATATTTCAATGACGTCATCGGTACAAAAGCACGGGTGTAGACGTACACACCAAGGGAAGAAGACCAGGAGGGAATGAGCAGCCGACTAGCCGGATTTATTCGCGCGGTGACAAAGCACCTGCTGTCCCGCAGTGGCTGCTCGACTCCTTCTGCCTCCGTTCCTCTGGCTACCTTCTTCACTTCGATCTTCTCTCTGGACCATCCTCCCTATCGCCATTGTTTGTTACCTTCTACGATCGGGCTACCTTGCTCGCACGGTTCAGCCCTTCTTCTGCTTTTTCAGCTCCTTCATCGCCATCTTATCCTTTCTGGTATTTATCTTGAGTCTCTTGTGTGGTGTACTTTAGTGCCATGGTCCGGAAGGATGAAAGAGTGAAATGAGACGAATCTCTTGGTCCGTGGCTAACTTGAACACTGTCATTCTGTTGACGGTAAGAAATCTATTATTCTATCTATTTTTTTTACACTGGTCACTGGATACAATTCAGAGGGAATTATTACCAGTGATACAGTTGCCGAAGGACGACAGCTTATTCTCGTGTTAGTAAACAGTGGCGCCATCTCTGCGAAGGCTGGAGTAACTACACGAAATCCAACCCCTATACCAGCAACATTGAGTTCAGCAACGGGTAACTCGGGAAGCATAACTGAAAATTTTACAGAAATTTTAACGGGTAAATCGGCTTAGCAATGAAGTCGCTGCTTGCATCGATGCAAGGGCTGTTCCAAGGTACGAGAAATCATGCCAGTATATCATCACGAACTTAAACGAACCTGAGCTAACATCCAGCAGGTAAACTGGATCCGTGGTGAAGTTCGCACGCGGTGAATTTCGGCGGGTGGTAGAAGCGTAAGCTGATGGTAGGTACTACATATAAAATGGAGGCTCAGATTCGAGAGCCTGCGGGATCCACCAGCATACGGGAATAGAGGATGGACGTGGTGTCGGACAAGGATTGAGGGTAGATATACACGGCTGGATATATGAATATAGCTAATATGAATGTCGGGGCGCAGGGCTCACGCGGCGTTCAGTCTGAGCCGGTGCAGCCTGATGAAGATAACGCCAGCCTCCTTTGAATTACGACTCGGCCCGGCAATAATAAATTCCAGCAAACATTCATTTTCGTACACGCAACTTTATGTCGTCCTTAGCCGGACTAAGCGTTCTCCACCGACGTCATTTAGTATCCCAGTGATGGACCTAATGGCCCTGTCGCCCTGCTCAATGAACAGTTCTTAGGTGCTTAACTATCAGGACGTATCCTGGTATCCTGCTGATTAGTCATTGGACGGCTGACACTTTGCCTGATAAAGAATAAAATTTTTCAAGTTTGAGAATTAAAAATTATTATCACAAGTGTAATGCGATAGTAAATATAAGACGTTATACAAACATCATATCCATGATTTCCACACGAGTAGCTGATCTAATATGTGATTACTACGTGCATGAAACCGACTGTAAAAAATCCTTAGTAGATAATGCCGATAATGAAAGAGGCTGTCTTGATTTAATTGGGCTCCTGAGAATTAAACGAAGAGCCCCAAGCCGGGGAACCCCCTACAGCTAGGTCCAATCAACTCCTTGGAGGGCTTCAGGACTGATCGGAAATATGGGCGATGCGCACGAGAATTGCACACAGTCTATACGTCACGATCTGAAAGATACATTGAGTATGAATATGTGGTCCGATCAGTCTTAAGTGATGTCTTCTATAAAAATCAATGCTCGTACCTATTCTCTTGGTACCAACATAAAAATCAAGATTGCTTTAGGCACTTTGAAACATGGACGGCTATCGATACTCCAGAATGCCAATCGATATCAGCACAAGTCACTGACACTTTGGTTCCCAATAATGACGAAATCAACAATGTTCTCCAGATTGCGTGGGTTTCAGGAATGCAGTCATTGGGTAATTTAAGAGTCTTAATCCCTATATATGAGTAACCCAAGGTTAACCACCATATCCAAAGACGATATCTTCAATACGTTCAATACAGTAAATCCAATGACGTCTGCCATTGCGCAAGGTACTTAAAAAAAGGAAAATATATATAAATAGCACATAATGATTATTCATTGCAATCATTTCTGCATCCACGCAGTCTACCTTCTCTTAGGTTTAGATCTAAGGGCTGAGAAATTGCAAGGCTGGAGGATGAACCTGGTCGAAGGAGTCCGTATGATCCGTTGCTATACCAGTGGAAGTATTCGGTCTTAGTAACGACTTCTCGTAATTCCAATAGATCGAACGGGGACAGATGGAAATAATTAGATTGGCCGAGGAACGTGAGAACCGGACCAGTTGCTGAGATGAGCCCGGCGAAGGATCATATCATATACCAAGGCGCTCCACCTCGTCGGGGCTCATATAATTGCTGGCATCCATAACGCTGATGTATTTATGGCATTAACTCGCCTCTTTCTCGTACAGGCCGCCCCCGACCATCCTCCGCTATCCCGTCATGCAACCACAAGTAGAAATAATTGGTTGAAAACAGCGCGCTCTCAGGCGGCAATATATCCAGCTTACTCCCTGCTGTCGCATCGCTTAGATCACTTCCCCAGCACCAAAAGTTGCTGCTTTGCCACCCTTTGCCACCCTGATTGCTGCCTGGATGCCTGGTTCGTTGCTTGGTTGTCTTCTTCTTTCACCACTACTACTACTATTACTACTACTGTTATACTAGTAATAGTATTGATGATTGTGCTTGAGTTAGTAGCATTATTACTGTAGCATATATATTTTTATCTATTAGAATTTCGTCCTTGGTCTTACTCCTCTTCTTCTTCTTCTTCTTCTTCTTCTTGGGGTCGTCTTCGGGGAGACTCTACCCCAACTTGAGGACGTCCTGCTCCGTCTTCTTGAGCATCTTATACATCTCTCGCTCTTTATCTACCCAAGCTTTCTCATTTGAATAGCTCTTATTTATGAAAATTGAATTGAATGCTTCTCATTTATGAAGGTAATTGGTACCTGTCACGAGTCCTGCTGCAGGATATCCTATTTTATCGCGGATAAGCGACGATAATTATTCTCGCAATTGAATTTATTTCTAGAAATTTAATGCCCGCCAACTGAGGGGATCCTCAGCCTCTTCGTGGGGTTGAAGCTCAGTGAGTTCAGGATACAGTATCAATTGCTTCTTTTTTTTTTCATTGATATGAATTATTAAATTGTGAACATTTATATTTGACTTTCCTCTTGTCCGCTTGTCTTGCACGTGCTTCTGCCAAGACGTAATAAGAAAAAGCTTATACGTGTGACTAGTCTGTTCGATGTAACTCGAAGTTACAAAAGACAGACAGATACTAAATTTACAGCGGTTTAATCGCTTCCGGCATTCGTTGAGGATCTTTAAAAAAAGTAAGTATCCAGTTTCATGGCGATTAGGAGAGGCACGCTCTTGAAGATGGATACCCAAGTCAAACGTCCATCTGGAATAATTATAATGACCTTCGTTACTTCTTATTATCGGTCCCAGCCGCAAGAAGCATAATGAAAACTAACCACCACAGCAACTCGCTGTCACGTAACGAGAAAATTATCGTCCTTTGACTGCTACCTAATGTCCAGACACCGTCCAGGAACTCCGTAGTGACTTTATCGTCCGGGAGTTCATACAGTTGCTTGAGACGATGACTATTCATGGTCGAGTACTAAAAAATGATAATGATTTTAGCAGGCAAAGGACACGGTGTAGATATTAGTTATAAAATTGGCCTGGTGTCGGTATTGTATCAGGCTAGTGTTTAGAGAATTTCCCGATACCTTTTATGCCGCTCGTTATCAATGTCCCAAAGTATCTAATTAAGAGGAGCATTAAGGCCTCGATAAAGCGCCAGAGCCATAAATATATTTCCACTGACGGCCGGTTAATACCGCGTTCGAAACGAGCGTCGCGATAAACCGTGTATTCTGAGGACATTACAGGATGACGGACCCAGAATTGGCTGCAACGCGTCTGACTCTCTTGAAGATATGCAAACGTCTTGGCGGTCGACGGCTGGATATAACTCTCGCACACGCACGTGGACCCACACCAGGGCCACCTGAGGACACTATAAACCTCGATACCAGGCGAATAAAATCCCGGATTTACAGTCCCGATACGACCGGCGTCCTGTCCTGTCCTGGCGCTGTCCTGTTTGTCGCTGTCCACGGTGTGGGTTGGCTCATCAGCGATGGCCACGTCCTGCAGTATCTTATTGCTCCACACGAGCCAACCAACCTATATAATCTCAGGGTAGTGTTCGCCATACTTAGCTCCGAACTCTTCTGTCTTATCATCGTTGCTACCTCGAGACCTGTCCTCTTGATCTACCTGACTCTTTGGCTCTGGACCTGATCGCTGCCACCAGCGTCACCCTCGCCAATCTCATCAGCCTCTGCTACGCGAGGTCTTGCTCGATACCATTTGAGGACCTCCAATATAACCTATACCTTGCCATTCCGATAGGCACTGTCAGTGCTCGACACCCACTCGCCATACCGGTCCTCTTAGGAGACGTCCACATAACCTGGTGCGAGTTAAGCCACTATAATTTATCAGGAAGTATTCCCTCTCTTAAGATTCCTTTTATTCCTTTTACTCCTTCTTTTACCTTCTTCATCCCATTTTCTTGAAGCTCTCCCAAGCGACGGTCATCGCTCACCTACTCGTCCAGCATCCCGCGAGGGACCGTCTCCTAGAAGCACCCTCTTTAAATTGATTCTGACGCGCGAAAGCACTTCTCCTTGGCATCCCAGCTGATTTTCGTTCATCCTCTCCTCGGCTGATTTGTCTTCGTCTGGGGAGTCGCTCCCGCAGCATCCAGTAGTGCGCCATGGCGCCTATCATCGAGTGATGAATCGCACGTATCGTCTGTGTGCCGACATCCGCCGCGTCAGGGTGTCTGCTCACCCTCGTTGGACATTAGTGACGTTAGCCGTGAGACTACTCCATCAAGCGGTCCAGTCGTTTCCTAACTTGTGAGACTCGACGTGGACGTCGTTTTCGTGGATCCCACTCTCATCCCCAGGGAAAGCAGCGCCCGCTGTTTATTTACCGAAAATAACGTCAGGTCGTTAAATATACACTCTTCTATAAATCCAAGCTATGACAGCCTAGGATACGATTATTCCAATAAACTGAATGACAGGATATATCGATTTACCAATAAAATTAATAATCATACCTGGCTGTATATGCTGGCACTCCCGGTTGGGTTAGGCTAGCTTCGAGTTTCTATGACGGGACAGTAAATAAGGGCGCCGAGTGCAAACACGAGACCAGAAGAAGACACGGGCATTAGGAGAGGAGAGATCCGCGCAGATTCTGAGAATGCATATAATTAAGCATGCACCACAGCCTGGTGACGCTCGAGGGTATCGTGCACGGATAGAAACGCATACCTGGCCATCCTACAGTCTTCAATCTCATCCTCCTCCTCCTACTCCTACTCCTACTCCTTCACCACCTCCGCCATCACCTGCATGCTTCACAGTCCTTTACTATACTAAGTCTCACCCCGTCTTTCTCTTCGTCTTCGTCTTCCTCCACTGCATCTCGTTCTCCTGGTGCTCTCCCTTTGGGTCCTCCTCCGTGATCTATGTATCAGCTTGTGCCCGCCGAACCGGCAACGTGTCTGTCCCCCCATGCTTACTTTATTATCGAGGTTCAAATGAGAATTTATGTAGACATAAACGCTCGTGTCAGCAGCATGCCGCGTAGGATTGGGTACGGCGCTGAGGATGCATCTATCACCCTCTACCTGGGTTCATTCGAACGTTACCAACCTGGACCCACGAAACGAATTCGTTTGGTCATCCTGTTCCTTATTTTCTATTCCCTCATACGCCACGTTGCTACGTATACTTAGGCACGTACGCACTGTCGTGTTATCAAGCCTGTAATAAAAGAAGTAATATACTTGTTGGTGCAACACCAAGGTATTCTTTGTTTTAATAGGTTAATTAGGGTTTAAGGCTCTATTAAATAAGCAGATCCACCTCTTGCTTTATTATTGAACCTACTTTACCGACTTGTCAAAGTTGTTATTGATCAATCAATTGTTGGAATGACGAGTACTTGTTTTCAAAAACTCTGGAAAATATAGTTAGTATGTTGCTTAAGTATTTTTAATTCATCTTTTTATTTTATTTTTAATTGTGCTTCAGCCCCTGTTTCGTTTTGAACGCCTTATTACTCTCGGTGTGGAATGCAACTTCGCACAGGATGAAATTGCGAGGAATTCATCCTATGAACTTCGTGCCCGTTTCCGTTAGCCCAATGTGTGTGAGATGAATGGACGCAGTTCCATTTTTCATTGGCTCTTATCAAACTTCGAGGATGCGTGACCTCGACGTTTACCTGAAATCGCGGTAATCATTAACGTCAGTTTCGTGACACTTAATAAGTGTACACATCTTAAGGACTTATGAACATTTCATAGATACCAAAAGAGTGGAAAATTTGAGTCTCCTGTAAGATCTAAAAAAACATTAAAATTAAAGAAGAAGGAATGGTCCATGTATATTGTCGGTAAGTTAGGAATCTTTGTTATGACATTTAAACAAATGAATATCATATTGACGAGAGGAGGAGCGAAAAACGACGAAAAAGAATCGAAATAATGATGATTTATCCTACGTCTTTTTCGATCAGCCACAATTCGGAATTCACCAAGTGGATCGACTCCGTGGCGTTTAGGTAGATTAACGCGGAAGTCCCCGTCACCACAAATCATTATTAGCATATTATCGGGGACACTTATCAGGGCGCAACGCGAAGTCTACCCTCTCAAATAAGAGTCGGTATAAATCACGGATTGTCTCCTTGGCATGGTAATAATTCATTCGTTAACAGGCATATAATTACACTGTGCAAAGAGACCTGATCAAATATTATAGTCCTGTATAGATATATATATATATATGTATATGTATATACATGGTATACCATATAACAGCAGAGGGTCCCATTCCTCGAAGATTCAGTAGGTACGATCCTAATTCCTGATAAGCCAGTATCAATTCATGGATTTTTTTCTGGATACATAATGAGCTAGTATCTATCATTTTTTATTTGCTTTTTCTATGTCCTCTTCTTTCTTTCGTCTTTTTTTGTTTAAGCATATGTATATACCATAAGCCATCATCCTTCATCATGTAGAAACTGTGCTCGTCGCGCATAGAGAGCCACCTGTAACACGACGTTAATACGTATCATCGAGAAACAAGAAGAGGAACAACCCCTATCGCGCATCCGAAAATTAATCGGCATGGGCGCAGCCGATAACAAATGGCGTTCGCTCCAAACAGCCAGTATATTTTACTTTACACTCCCGGCGCCTGTTATTTCACGAGCGTTCTGCCTGTCCAATGGCGCAATTTACTCATAAACTTGATCATGACACTCGCGTTACCCCGAGACAAATACGACTGGATCCTCTAAAAAATTACCTTGCCCGTTGGAATTGTCCTTTTAATTGAAATGGACCTGCCTTGTTCCTCTCAATTCTCCGAAGACATTTTGTGTTGTAAATGTGCACCTGCAGATAGTCTTTCTGATGATTCAATACCGACATCAAAGATGATGATTGGGTTGCATGACTTTAGGCGCAAGAACGACACAGCTCTTGTTTTTCTTTATCTTGATATATTGTGAACATATTCTTTTATATCGTACGGCATAACTGACGGAAGATAAATATGTATATTAAAATCTGACTAGATTTGGCGTCACGTGAGAATGGTGGTCACTCGTAGATCGAGTTACCGGCCATAAAGACAACTTTACAAAAGCTACGCGAGATGGCGCACAAACCATCAAGTGATCGACTGAGAACAGCTTATTCGGATTAATGAAGTAAGAATTGCTTGAATTCACGGGTGACAACATTGTCGGCGAAGCATCGGTATATCAGATTTGGACTGGACGGATCTTGAGGAAATGCCTAGAACATTATTTATGTCGTAGCTGTTTGTGCTATCGGCCATCGGCAACATAGAAAGTCATGTTGGGAATAAGATATTAGTGATTCTTAGTTCAGTCACCTTCAGAATTTAGTACCATAATTATTGTTTAGGAGCACTTTTATATATAATCATTAACCGTCCTTTCATGTTCAGAAGCAGTAAAATTTTTCATTGAATTTTTGACGTGCTCTTTTATTTTAAGGTTAGAACCGATAAAAGATGTAAGAATGAAAAATTTCATGACGTATCCGAGTACAATGACGTTTTACAAATTTTTGATTTCTTAACAATGCATGTAACATTCTTACGATATTTCTCTCTCTCTCTCTCTCTCTCCCTCTCTCTCGATCTCTGTTCTTCCACTACTTCCATTTGAATCGTAAATAATACCGGAAATTCCTGAACTGCTCTCTACAAATTGTTGTCAAAGTGTGGCGCTGTGATCGCTCGTTGCGCGTCGGTTTCGGCCATCTTTAGTTGACGGGCCAGTGCACGGTGGAGAACTGTTTCCTGACTGTGTGAGAGGGAAGCAACTTGGTGGACAGTGTGCGGGATCAGTGAGTCACCAGTTTCGCTCGTCTTGACGGAAGAAGCGCCCATCGTTACTTGGTAAACGGTAAATATAATGAAGTAAAGAATTTTCAAGTTCTGTAAGGGTATTTTAGCTAAACGAATCATTTTCCTCGTACTTGGTGTTTACGCTGGGTGTGTCAAAGTGCTGTGGTATATCGCCCCACATTCTCCACACCCTTCACACCCCCTGACCATACTGCCATCTCTTCCCCGTCTTCGTACCCCTCCGTCCCAGTCTCGCTCGCCGTACAATTGTCAGAAAATGGTGATGCATTGCATTCTCGGGCCCTTTGTTATGCCGTGCACCCACGCGTCCTAAGCTCTTATTGCTCCTGAAGAAAATCGGAACATCCGGCTTCCATCGCACCTGACGACCATTTCGTTAGCTGATATAACAGGACGTTCATTCGTTGCAAGCGAAAAGTTATACCTACGTGTCTCTTTGCGGCGCGTACAAAATTACTTTGGATATTTTACGGGTATCTTTATCTCTTGGCGTCGCGACGACCGACTTCTCGCGTCCTACGGATTCCTAGGGCTCTACAGTGCGCGTTTTCTGATTAGACGGTTTCTTACTGTTTCGACATTACGGTATGTCGTAATCGTTATGTACAATGGTGATTTAATTCATGGTTTTGGATTGTAGCTTATGATATCTTATGGTGAGAATCTTTTTTTAACGCAATTTTCGGGATATTTTTCAGATTTTGTAATAAGAACCGAAAAGAATTTAGAGGGTGTCTGTATTTTTTATATATATTATTTCTTAGAGTTCATTGTATTTTATGCTGTTTTATATTTTATAATTGTTGTCTGGCAGGTGTGGAACGACTCGCCCGTTACAACCATGAGTTACCAAATGTCGTCAAGTCAGTCTAGACCCAGTAAGTTCGATTATTTGGTTTTAACTATTAGTGGTGTGTGTATAGAAGATTTGATATCAATAAAATAATTTTTTTTGCAGTGTCCCATGGAAATTACCAGGGACCTGGTGATCTACCAATGGGGTCTGCGAAGGAGCAGACATTGATGTGGCAACAGAACTCGTACATGGGAGATTCTGGTATCCATTCTGGCGCTGCCACTCAAGCACATTCTCTGTCTGGCAAAGAAGACGATGAGATGGAAGGAGATCCACTAATGTTTGATCTAGATCAGGGTTATGCCCAGGGATTTACACAGGACCAAGTCGATGGTGAATATCATAGCTACATAGGAAATGTCAGAAATATCAGATATGGAATATCAGATACAATTGAGATAACTTTCCTCATTCTGATTTACAATAGAAATGAATCAGCAGCTGAGTCACACTCGATCTCAGCGTGTACGAGCGGCCATGTTTCCGGAAACATTAGAAGAAGGCATTGAAATCCCATCAACCCAATTTGATCCAGCCCAACCGACAGCAGTGCAACGTCTTGCTGAACCAAGTCAAATGCTGAAACATGCTGTTGTCAATCTGATCAACTACCAGGATGATGCGGATCTGGCGACTCGTGCGATTCCTGAATTGATCAAGTTATTGAACGATGAAGATCAAGTAGTGGTTTCACAAGCAGCCATGATGGTCCACCAGCTTTCAAAGAAGGAAGCCTCCCGTCACGCTATCATGAACAGTTCTCAAATGGTAGCTGCCTTGGTGCGAGCTATTTCTAACAGTGACGACCTGGAATCTACCAAAGCCGCGGTTGGCACATTGCACAATTTATCCCACCACAGACAGGGTCTTTTGGCCATTTTCAAAAGCGGTGGCATACCAGCCCTTGTCAAATTACTCAGCTCACCGATGGAGTCAGTTTTGTTTTATGCTATCACTACCCTGCACAACTTATTACTTCATCAAGATGGATCAAAGATGGCTGTTCGTCTTGCTGGAGGGTTGCAAAAGATGGTTGCCCTACTTCAACGTAACAATGTCAAATTCCTTGCCATCGTTACAGACTGTCTGCAGATTCTTGCTTATGGAAACCAGGAAAGCAAGCTCATCATCTTGGCTTCGCAAGGACCCATTGAACTGGTGCGCATCATGCGTTCTTACGACTATGAGAAGCTTCTTTGGACCACATCCAGAGTTTTAAAAGGTAGGGTTTCATTTTTTTTACTCTTAAAAGTACTATCGAATACTGTTTCTAATACACTATACTTAGAACTATTCATATATTCAATTTAAATGATTTCCACGAAGCCTAGTTATGTATTATCTGACACACCTTGCCAATTTATTAACTACTCAGGCTGTATGCTGATGATGTAACTTTAACGCTACTCCAGATACCAGCTTATCCAGGATTGGTTAAGATCCTCTATCTTGAGTAAATCCCGCATGTAAACATTCTTGAGACATGTTTACACATTTTTATGGTTAGCCTGTTCACTGCTTTTAAGAATTCCGCCTAAAGAAGCACGCTTTAATTTTTTTCATTCTGTTCATAAGCATTGAATTTTATTTAGTATTAAACCAATGCACTTCCTGTTCCCTTGCAGTGCTTTCGGTATGCTCCAGCAACAAGCCTGCCATTGTTGAAGCAGGTGGTATGCAAGCACTAGCAATGCATTTGGGAAATCCGAGTCAGAGACTCGTTCAAAATTGTTTATGGACACTGCGTAACCTTTCCGACGCGGGTACAAAGGTCGACGGTCTTGAAAGTCTTCTTCAGGGTCTGGTGCAGGTTCTTGCTTCCAGCGATGTAAACGTCGTTACATGTGCTGCAGGCATTCTGTCCAATCTAACGTGCAATAATCAGCGTAACAAGGTATGTGAGGAACTCGAAGAGATTCAACCCTAGCTATAGTCTTGCATTAACCTGAAACATTTAAATTCAGGTTACAGTGTGTCAAGTTGGCGGAGTTGACGCTCTGGTACGCACCATTGTGAATGCCGGTGATCGTGAGGAGATCACAGAACCTGCAGTATGCGCCCTGCGCCACCTGACCTCCCGTCACGTAGAAGCTGAAATGGCGCAGAATTCAGTTCGCCTGAATTACGGTATTCAGGTGATAGTGAAGCTGCTGCATCCGCCTTCGCGTTGGCCTCTGGTGAAGGCCGTCATTGGTCTGATTCGCAACTTGGCACTTTGTCCCGCCAATCATGCTCCACTTCGAGAACACGGCGCCATTCATCACCTCGTCAGACTTCTGATGCGCGCTTTTCAAGATACGCAAAGAGTAAGTTTTTTCGTGTAAAACCATCAGTAGAAATATTAAAATATTGTAATGGTCCAATGTTTTATTCTATCTTTCTTTCTCTCCACAGCAACGGTCATCCGTTGCCAGTACTGGCAGTCAACAGGCATCCGGCGCGTATGCCGACGGCGTCCGCATGGAAGAGATAGTCGAGGGTACTGTAGGTGCTCTTCACATCCTCGCCAGAGAGTCTCACAATAGAGCCATCATCCGATCTCAGAACGTCATTCCGATCTTCGTTCAGGTATAATTTGCTTCGTTATTTTTTTCACCCCATTGCTTAAAAAAAAAAAGCATTCGGCATCCACAGCGAAAATATTTTTTACTCGCTGCAGTTGCTGTTCAACGAGATTGAGAATATTCAGCGCGTGGCAGCGGGTGTGCTCTGTGAGCTGGCAGCCGACAAGGAGGGTGCCGAGATGATAGAACAAGAGGGTGCCACAGCACCCCTAACGGAATTGCTGCACTCGAGAAATGAGGGTGTCGCTACATACGCAGCCGCCGTTCTATTCCGCATGAGCGAAGACAAGCCTCAGGAATACAAGAAGCGACTGTCAATGGAGCTGACCAATTCCCTATTTCGCGAGGACACCAATCTGTGGAATAATGCTGACTTCAGCATGGGTCCGGACTTACAGGTAACGCACGTGCTAAAGAAAGAACACAATGCGCGACGCTTTAACAGCGCCGTGGCTCAGTTTAGCCGAATACGATTTGCGTGTATTTTGACTGTCATTTTTACGCCGATTGCGCGCGAAATAGTTTCAAGCAGTGCCAATACACATATAATATATATATATATACATTTTTTCATTCACGTAACATACCACTCTTGTTTTTATCGCTTGGCTTTTTAGTAACACTTATTGTAAGCGCGATGCTTCGCGTTGCTCGAATAATTAATACGCTATGAAAACGGCCATAAATTAAGCCACGGTTCGCAGTGACACCTACAGTAAAAACCTAGCATAGCATCACCACACGTATATGTAGGAACAGCACCAAGTGCTTGCTTAATTACCCTTTTTTTTATTCTACGTATTTTCGTGTACAGTTTTACTTTTTTCCCCCTTTACTTTCAGTTTGAAAGAAGTAGTGTAGAATCCACTATCGTCCCGTGTCCATTATTCCAGTACGCACAGCCCATACATTCCTTTACAGTCAAAAAGACTAGAGGGGAGAGAAACAAGAAATAGAAATGTATATACAGATGCTTCACTGATGGTCGCTTCTCGAAAAGAACCTTCCAACCTTTGACACGTGAAACACCGCCTCGATAAGCTTTCGCATCGGTAATGTCATAACGTTATACACACCAAAGATTCATCGCTTCGGGTTCCATACGCCCAGTCAAAACGCATTATCTCAGTACACCCAAAGAGTTGATTTGTTGAGGCTATTAATGAATCTAAAATTATCATCAAAGACGTTACGAGGCGTTCGATTTATTTTTAAACTCTACACGAGGCGTGCCTAAATGCGACCTGTTTTTTTTTTCAAACTTCCCGCTCTCCATCTGGCAATGTATTGTCAATACGCACATACGACATTGTTATCAGTAACCGGTAGTTCCACCATATACACGCATAATTCTGTCCTACGTCACTTCCTAAAATGAATTGCTTCAAAGTGTAGCGTACCTCAAGCTCTTTTGTTCCTTGTAGAGGACGTCAGTGTAAACGTACATCTAGTGGAGCGATGGCTGGTAGATCGTGTAAACGAATAGAGAATAATTATCTTTGTCCAAATCACATACACAGAGTTTGCAAGAGAACATGCATTGAGAACCCCCGCATGAGCCAAGAATGCATTTTTGAGACCCTCCTCTTTTAAAATGTCGCACGAAAGCGAGGAGAGAAGCCTAAGAGAATATTAAAAAGAACAAAAGGAAAAATATCTTAATACGTATCAGCGGAAACTCTACGCACGTACGTATGTCAATACGAAGTAATGTAAAATGGGTGATGTAGAGCTCTAAAGACGAAATCGAATTATTCTTATTGCCATTAACGATCGCTCTTTTCCGCCAGTACATTTAAATACTAGTATCGGTCAAGTAACGTGACCCCGACGTCATATGACCCCCAGGACGTATATCTACGCATCCAGCTTTACGTTAAACCAATAAGTTTTGTGTTGACCTATGCTACCTAATCTCCAGGACATGCTTGGCCCTGATCAAGGCTATGATGGTATGTATGGACAAGGACCCCCTAGTGTACACAGCAGCCATGGAGGTCGAGGTTATCAGCCACAAGGTAAGTCCTCGTACCATTAACTGATAACACACACAATTGTCCTTAATTATATCACATAATAGATTAATTCGCAGGGAAACATACAGAAACGTAAATTTTGAGTTACATATCAATGAGTACCATAGTAGGAAGCGTTATGCGCATTGCGATTGTGCCCTAATTTAAAGTATATATATAAATATACTCACACATGATATATCAATATCTAAATATTATAATATTAAATCTGATAATGAGATGATCAATTTCGATGGTGCAAGCCTGCGCGTGCTAATTGGCTAACAGAACGTATTTTTATTTTTTTTTTCTTTCAATGACTATATCTTCTTTTTTTTTATCAAATAATTTATGTACTCTCTTCTATCGTAACCAATGATAACGCTATCGTCAATGAGAACATATCTAACACTTCGTTATTTCAACAGCAGCTTAACCCCCCTTCCTCCCCACGGACTTATATTTAAGTACAGGCTATCAAGAATATCTCGCAGTAACAAATAGGTGATATTCAAAATTCCCATTATACGTGCTTTCTCTCTGTAATATATTTGTCGTTGTTGTTCTTGTTGTTTGCTTGCTGATCAAATGTTGTTTAACAATTTATCCAGATTCATGTTTTTGTCTTGCCTGCTTGAGTTTACGTTGCCTTGCGTGCGTGACTACAGTGCCTGCCATCTGGTATTACATATATGTTTTTCGTACCACGTTGTTGCACTTTTTACGATACTACATATATATGTATATACATATACATATACTGTGTACCATACATATACGTTATATACCGTAAAGAAACGTACTATATATATACGTATATATGTATATATATTTGACGTGATTATAATAGCACAGCACGCCCCATGCATCATAGAAGTGTTTCTCACTCGAGATACGCGTTACTATACGGTTACGGCCATTTTATATATATATATATTTTTAATTTCAATTATATCGATAGTATCATCGTATTGCTTTCACGGCGAATGTAGCATACTTCACGACTCCGCATGCGATATATGTACTCGTCTTGTTTTACTATTTGACGCTGTTACACGCGGGTTTACCGTATCCGTCTGTTGATCTTCCATCGTAATCATAATTCTGTAAAGGGATACGCGCGATGAGTTCTAAGTGCGTAATCAAACGGCGCCAACGACGTTAATTTCATCGTGCTCTTTCGCGTCGTGGGTATATCGGTACTGCGAATCTCTGCGCTGAAGATAATTCGAGACACGGAGTAATAATGTCCGACGGCAGTGGCCGAGTGGATCGGTGAAGGTAAAAAAAGGGATATATGACGAGGGAATAAGAGAGAAAGAGAGAGGAGATCGAGGAGAGAAGCAACATGGCTGATTCTAGTCGAGCGTATGAAAAGGCACGCAATCAAGAAACTCTCTCGTAGCTGCCGCGTAATTTGTCTGCCTTTCATCACGTTCCCTTTTGCCGAGCTGTGTTTATCGAAGCTGAAAAAAAAAATCAATAGCACACGACGCCCACTTAACTACCTGCTATTTCTTCCTCGAAGACATTTTCCGAATGTACGAGCTACACCGCGCGTCATGTCCGTTGGGATTGTCGTTCAGTCAACTTTGACTCGCGTTGTCTCGCAAAACAAGTCGCGGGCTTACTTTGTCTCTAGTATGTGTCCCTCTTGTTCTCTCTTTTTTCCTCTCTCTCTCTTCTATACCTCTCTTTTGGCTCTCTTAAATATTGGAATTTTATCCTCCCTCGGCAGACACAAACGAACCCGCGCGGTCTGGTTAGGTTGGGACGTATAAAAGCCCCTCGGGCTCGCGAACAAACATGGCGTCCCCGTGCGCCGCACGACTCGCTGATATTGATTCCAGTCATTTTAAACGGACGAAAGGACTCTTTGCGTTACTCCTGAATGGGACTGTACCGAAGCGTTTGGTTTCTTCAAAGAAATGCAATTGCAATTTGCGGGTGGGTACGGTACGGTTTCTGGGTGGGGCCCTGGGTATTGGTCGTACAATCATGTAAAGTGGATGTACCAAGGAAGGATATATGTCCTTGGTACGTGGTAGCTTTAAGATGAAATTGATGAAAAATTTATACGCAATGATTATTTATTTATTTATTGATATCAACAGGTTATGACCAGATACCAATAGACTCGATGCAAGGATTGGAGATCGGCGGGGGATCGACTTACGGAGCGATGGACACGATGGATGTGGCGCACGAGGGCGATCTGAGCTTTGATCATCTGGAGGAGCTACCAGCGCCACCTCAGGATAACAATCAGGTCGCAGCCTGGTACGACACCGACCTCTAGGCGATGGCAACGGCCGAACCCGATACCATTACGAAAATGAGACCGTCGACTCCTTCCCTCCTCGATGGAACAATCGAAATTTTAACTCGTGACGTTCAGTTTGTGAAAGCGTTGTCATGATTTTTTTTTTTTTTTGTATTTTTAATTAATTTTTTTCATTCGTTTATCTCTTCTCCTTACGTACGGACGCTTGTTACTCCGGTTCGTCCTATAATCCCCGTCCTCTTCTTCGTTTACTCAATCGGGGCGCCGTACTGCCGTAAGGCACAGTGGCGCGAAATTTTAAATGTAGGCTAATGATTATCACTAGGAGACGAACAATTGTACTTTCAATATCGTAAAGACTGTATAGCAGGGTTATCATGCTTTATGTGTCTATTTACCGTAATCGCAAGATTTTACGATTCCGACCTGTGACCCCCCCCTTCTCTGGAGACCACAGCATCCCTACCCCATCCTTTGCCCCGATCTAAATTTTTTTTTTTGAATTATTTCATGGCTCGTAGAAATATGTAACTAGACGTAGATAATTATTCTACAATGTATTTATGCAATGCGTGCGTGCTATACGTAAATTAATGATACGGCTCCGCGACGACCTTATCGAATGACCGTTGCAATTCGCGTTCGTCGGCTTATTACGATGAATTTGCATAAATGGATGAACGGTGAAGAAACATTTTATACGTTCTTTTTTACCGAATCATCAAGGACCCGTCGATACTTTAGGTAACATGCGCAGACGCAGATTAACAAGCGAGACAATTGAGAGACTTTTTATTTGTTATTCTTTTTTTATAAATAATAAAACGTTTCGATAGAGTGACGTACGGAGTGATTATAATTATATAATTGCCATGCGGCTATCAATACTGGAAATAATAAAATAGTGCGAATACCCTCAAACGTAATATTTCACGAATGCGTCACCGGACAGTCTCGCTCTGTAAATGAAATGAGTCTGCCAGTTTGTCTTCTTTTTTTTTTATTAATGATTTTTTATCATTAAAGACGTCACCATTGCTGTGCGTGCGAAAAGTCAGAGCGGTTGACATGAAACTTTTTCAAGTATTATCTACTATTTCGAAGCTAGCATAACGTTATGTAACGATGCCTCGCGTTCGTGCGACAAGTATTGATAGTTTAAGATACAATATGACGGATCGTTTCCGGTCGTGCGAAACTGAAAGGGGTGGAAGGAAACGGAAATTGAAACGAGCAATTCGAACGCTGCAATAGCATCGCACATCACGTTAGGGACCATCCTCTCTCTCTCTCTATTTATCTATCTCTTTCTTTCTCTCTCTCATTCATAAGCCACTCGTCGAATTTTTATTTAATAAAGTGATCTATACGATATGAACTCAGAGCAATGGACGGAAACAAATACCGGATCGATTAGCTCGGTGATCAATAATCCCAACCGATCTGCATAAACACGATCGTCAATTTGTTTCGATCCGTTGTAATTCTTTTATTGTAACTAACATGTGTACACGCTTCACTAACCAGAAGTTACCCAGCGGTCCTAGGAAAATATCAATCGCGTGGCCACATGGACATTTTCACTGCAAGTGAGATATTTTATTTGCAGTATCAAATATTCGTGGCTCTCGTACCTTCGTTAATTTTTTTTATTCGGTACGGCGAGCGGCCACCTTTTTTATGTTTCCCCTTTTGCATCTCATATTCGCAATCGCGATAACCTGGAACACCGTGTAAGAAAACCATCATGAGAGTGCCGCGAAGATACGACGAGATTTTCGGCTAGTGACGTAGAGAAGAAAATGAGAATTAAAATGCAAGACTACGAAAAGCAAATAAAAAAAATGGGGGAAAAACAAAAATGGCGCTCGTCTTTATACCCGGCGCGAACGGGCTACTACGGACATGAAAAACTACCTATTTATATCGTTAATCCGAGTATTAGTCGTTCGAGTATCAATAAACAATATAAATAAAGTATAAACGATATAAAGAGAAAAACTTTGGCATTACGCATTTTACAGGGTAGTAACGTTTAATTTTTATCGTACATAAACGTACACGTATGAAGTACCTACGTAAAACAACTCTGCCGTGGGTATGCGAGGCGTATGGATGAATGAAAGAAAAATAATGACGTCGCGTCCCTCGGCATCGAGATGTATTAGAATTTATTGATAAGAAGACACGTAATTCGTACACACATGTATATGTATCGTTTAATTGTCCATATGAAATAAAGTATACGAGTAAGTCTAAAAAAAAGAAACTGTGTGTAACCTTTTAGAGTATAATTAAAACGGCGGCCATGTTTGTTAATGCTGTGTTTATCTGTCAAATGGAATTACGTATCTCGAGATGATTGATGGTGGAAATTTTAATGTATCCTTGATTAGCCATCATTATCATCCAGCAGTAGCAATATGCATCTATCCATGTAAGCGCATAGCGTCTCAAACGCCTTATTCGAGTGACGCCGAGCGTCGCCGTTTAACCGTTAGAACGACGCTGTTACTTCTTGACGTAATCGTTAGACGCTTGAACTATTCTACTCCGTACCGTTACTTAGACTGCGTCGACAGTATCTCTTCGATTAATTAGCTACAGACGTTTCTTCGACTACTGACCTATACATCCTTTGGAATTCCGATTACGCGACGGTTTCTTTATGCTTCTCAAAAGGTCATGTCCTTTGGCTAGAAATTTTCTTTGAATCGATACAGAAACAATGTCACGGATTTCTGTAATGCTATTATTGAAACTGAAGTTTGCTCAGTTTCTTAAAGAGTAAAGAAGAACTCCTACTTATCGGCAGTCAGTTAGGCTGATGTTAACCATATAAGTCATTCGAGCTTCCAACGAGAAGAAAAATCGTAAACATTTCTGGTAAACCAACAAGACCTACGAAATAACGCGTACACAATTACTTCTGCTTGAGAATGTCAGAGCCTGTTACCACGAAGAGGTTAAGTACTTTAGTTTAGGTTAATCTGCTTTAAGAGATCTGGCAGAGCACACACAGCTATAATAAGGAGCCTAAATGCGTGAGACCGTATAATTGCTCGAGGAGAAAATGATAACGAGGTGCTTTGAGAATAATTGAAAAAGAGTAAATACATCAGACAATTTAATTTTGCTCAGAGGCTTTATGAGCAGGATACTTTCTTATTTGTAATCTAAGAATTGTTGGCTGGCGGATAAGAAATCTCACGACGAGCGTCGTGCTGTTAATTATTCCTTGAATTATGTTAAAGAGCTAAGAAAGCATATAGGAAACATTTGAAACGTTACGTTTTTAAAATTTTATGCTACTCTGCACCGAAACCATAGCTACTAGATTTTGCTAAGAATGGCTAAAAGGATATCGTCTTCCCGGTTACGAATTGAGAATAGATTCACGGACAATCCAAACTCTTGATGTCAGGATTTTCGCTCGAGCGATCCGCGTTCACAACGAACGACCCACATCCACTGCGGCCCGGTGTCAACGGTGTTTTGGCCAGTGGGAGCTCTACCAGGCTACTCTTCAGGCGCACATTCACCAGGTCGCTAATCGCTGGTCGACGCTCGCGCGGTTTGCACGTGCCAATAAGTCACATTCGAGCGTCCTTCGGTTTTGACAGTTATTTGTGTTGTTGTTTCTCCGTCAGGACAGTAAAAGAATCTTCGGCAAGGGAGATAAGGTAGACAGAGTATCCGGAGTCTGAGTGAGCGTCTACGTCCAGAGACCGTTTGCTGATCATTGGGAGCAGAAGTGAACGGTGCAGGTGAGTGTTTAATTGGCTGATGGCGGAGAATGCAATTATTAGGATACAAAATAAAGTAAATGAAGAATCCGTTCTGGTTCAGGGATCAATGCTGATAGTAAAGATCTCAAGGAGATCCTGCAAATGTAAAAATCTTCTATGCACCTTGCGCATTATTTATATGTAATTTGCATTGTTTTACATTTCTTGAGATTTATTTTGACAGTGATATACATAATGCAGTATATATGGAGAGGTGCCTTAAGTTACCTTCACATTCTATCCTTTCAAGGTTAATAAATTCTTCTGGATCTAGATTACAGTCTCTGCTTGGTCCTTTCAAATATATATTCACTGTGACATACATGTGTGGTCAACCAGCGACCGGTTTGAAACACGTCACTGTACCGATGTCACGATATTCCTTATGGATATCAAGTAACAAAGATACTCGGTGCTAGCATCGATTTACTTGAATTCAAATGATGCAAATTGAACGTGCTCATCGCGCTGCTCCAGGAACAATCGTTCGTACCGATTTACGCGTAATTGCACACTGCACGGCAAACGGCGCGACAAATCGCTCTTATCCATCCCATTGATCTCCTTGCACCATTGTTCTCGATTAACCGTGCACCGCCGTTATGAGATAACCTGTAAGACAGTCAGAAAGTCAATTTTACACATAATAATTATAGCTCCACTTGCGTAACGAACGAATGGCTTTTCTCGAGGATTAAAATAAAAAATAACAATGACTAGAATTTAATTATCTGCAGAACTAAATGATTTTAAATAATTAAATACCGTATCGAATTTTATGACTTTTTTGTCAATCAAAAATATGCTTTGCATCCATCTGCATTGTCTAAGGGCATCGGTCACATGGACACAGGAGCAATTTTACGCTGGTAACCGGTAGGACGTGAAAGTGCAGCCACATGCAGGAGACTGGTGCCTCGCTACTTCGTCGCACGACAATCCCCCCCGTAGGTACTGCTGGGTTCACTCGCGAGAGAAATTGCCTGTCGTTTCGTGAAGTTAGCAGACAATCAGAGTACTCATCTAACCGGGTGTGCGAGTGGTCGGGCATTGCTCGCTCTAGCACCTCCAGGAGTCTTGACGATTCTTGAGAACTCATCCTTCGTAAGCCTGTTTAGAGAGAACAATATTGTAAATTTGATGAAGCGTGTAACAAGCATCTATCCAAGCAGAAAGAAATAGAATTGCAGGTAGAGAGATTCTCACCTGTTTCAAAGATAGCAACAATAGTCGATGAAATAAATATCGCGATTTCATCTCGTGAATTTACACTTAAAATCCATGGGAAATTTATCTGCGCAAATGCTTATTCACTAACGGGACATTTAATGACTTTGCGAATTTCAGTAATTGCGATTCGTTACGTTTGTATAATTCATTAAATTTTTTTTCACTATCTATCTTTTTATCTTACTTTTTACAGAGGCCTTCCTAGGTACGAGCGACAGTCTACGATCTGGACCTGGTGAGAGGATTGAACGGTCTCTACCACTGGATCTATTACAAGTATATCCTTTCAATTTGACTATACTGACTGAAGGAAGTGACTGTATATTAGCCGACGAAGAAGTTTCACCAGGTCGTGTAGTGCGTGCATACTGCTGTGATGTGAACGGTGCTCTGTGAATTTATCAATAGCTGATGTGATGATGCTTATGGATTTCTGATAAACGTACGAATCAACTTGCAGTAAGAGTGATGGCACTGAGAAACCTCGTGAGAAGATAGTCAGTCATTCATTGATGACAGTCAATAGTGCTTGTGAAAGTGCAACGGTGCGAGGGAAACGAAAAGATCTAAGAGGATGACCGTGACGATGGAGCACAAACGAAAGAGTTCATGGGATTCAAAGGTGGGACAATAACAACAAACAATACAATAGGACGAATACTTAATAGCAGTTATGATTCACTCATTTTTACCTGGTATAAATCATGGTCTTCTTCCGGAGTCTGTTAATTTTTTTACTTGCATTTTAATCGCCATACAATATACCTATAGGTATATTATACGTTAATTATTTTTCCTTGCTACTATACGGGCTCTTAAAAGAAATTTTACTGGGACGAAATCTCATTTGGAATTGTGAGCTGGCCTTTTAATTATTCCTTCACGATTCAATTGCGAATCGAATTGTGCCGATTCCATGTGGCTTTCTCTAACGGAAGAAAGTTTATGCTCATCATGAAACTGATCAGGATATTCCTTCTAGTCACTTCTCATACCCAGAGTACATATTCTTGGGATCTACGTGTCTTTCGGAACGCTGATCTCGATGATACTGTCTCTTGCAGCAACCTCGCTTTACGGTGAAAGTGGCCTGCATATCGTCCAAGCCTTATACATATAAGCATGCGGCATCTCGATCCTTGCTATGCGTATTCGTATCTTCATTTGATTGTGTATTTATTTGGCATTACGTAAAATCAATTTGACATCAGTTAAGATGTAAAGGTCAGGAAAAAAATTAACTGTTAACAATCGAAGAAGGTTTTCGTTGTCGAACAGGCCTTATAATAACAATGAGCATACTTAACTGTACACTATGCCAACTGCTGATTTGGCACTACCAGATTGTACAATCTGCAGTCAGTGGTATTTGTAAGCAATATTTTATATTACAAATGCCAATTGCACTGTTGCCCAACTTCAGGCGATTCCCGTTCAATGTAAATTAGTAACGTAGACATATGAGAATTTGACCATTTATATTTCATCAATGCATTAACATACCTGTATGAACGTCAAATACTTATTATTGCCTGAACCGTTCGTCAGTGACGGTACCATGTAAGAAAAATATAAAAAGTGCCATTTTCGACAATTTCATATGGTGTTGCCGGAAAAGTAACACAGGGGGGCCAAAAGTTAACTGTTAAAGCCTCGGGAGGTTTTTGTTCATGTGGGTGGACCATTACGTGTATCACAGAGACGTATCTCGACCTTGTTCTCGAATGACCTCCAGGCTGCGTATTGTATCTATAGATACATACTGTGTGCATAGGTATACTATATGTACACTACGGTACAGTAGGTCAACTAGAAGCAAGTAACTGATGCGTTACCTATAGGTGGGCCCGGTGGGTCGCTGGGTTGGGCTCTGGTTCTATATATCTGGCATAGTCTGATCCCGTTACTTCGCTTACTAACACTGAGTGTGATTGGCATCCGAAGGATAGTCACGCCAATATACACGCGATGCGCTCCAGATACGCCCATCTTGTATTTCCACTGCTAGCTTTCCTAAGACTAGAGATTGAAAACTTCATTGTTTTCTATCTGGAACTCCTAGGAATTTTTTTAGAACGAATAAACATACCAGAGCAGCTCTACGAGTCTATCGATGCTGACGTTTGATACCTGTTGCGACATCTAGATGGCAGTGGAGTATAATGCAATTTTGTAATACGGAATTCGAACGTGTAACGGACGCTTCGTTCTTTTGTCAACAATGTGCTAAGAGTCAAGTGTCATCGAAATCTGAATAAATTAATAGATCATTAAGATGGCCGATTCAATTTTATGAAATTTATTAAGAAGTGAGTAAGTACTATGTATGTTTCTATGGTCGGTAAAAAAATTTCTTGTCAAGTTTAGTTGGCAGGTGAGAAGAGGCACTGCCGGAAGTACTCCAAGATAATTTATGATTTGTCAGGGTTAATTTCGCGAAATGTCGATTACTCGAAAGTCAAACATAATGAAATCACAATCGCGTAACGTTAATGGTACTCTTCGTTCGTAGAGACACTTTCACGTCTCTTAACGTTCTTTTCTCTCCGGCGGTACATTGTGGAAAGCTGTCGATTTCCAATGGAGCCACTGTGATTTTCTTGAACAGGCGACCGTATCGCGTCGTCGCACAATAGAAACCGCCTTTTCGTAGGTACCCACGGTATACGGAGAAGTTTATTTGATCTTAGCCCAGCATTCCTGAACTGACATTGAATTCTACTTTCCAATCTGATTCCTGGAGACTCGCCTTGAAATTACCTTGAGGCAAGTGAATTGTCGTGTAATGCCTTAGTGAGAATGATACTGCAAAAGACAAAGAGCTCGTGTACACCTAAATATACGAATTAATTGAAAACGTTCATTAAAACTTCATCGACTCTCTTGTCTCCGTAGGCAGCCAAGCAGACCAAGACTACAATTCTAGGTTAGGCGATTGCTCGAAGTGATTACAAAAAGAAATTATAATTAAAATTATAAATATCTAAATGACTTGAAAAAGTATATCTCAAGTTGATAAAATTGGTCTGCACCATTGTGATTCGTTGTGGCTATACAGTGCCTATAGTCAAGCTAGAAACTTTCGTAACTTGGTCGCAGCATTGTTCCTCGAAGAAATTCCGTCAGCTTATTTTTCGCTTTACGTAATTCCTCAGACAAAATGCGTTTCCTGATGGCTGTTGTCCGTATTCCAGCTGTAACGCGATTCCATTGTGAGACACGATATTACTTACTGAATTGATATTCACACCTTGTTATACACTTAAGAAAAGATACGGCATAATGCAAGTTGTTCTTCGATTATCATGGCGCTTGATCGGCTCTGATTGGTTTCCGATTCAATTATTCTCAATGCTTCCTATAGCCACTTTAATAAGCTCCATTATCAAACCGTAGTACTTCGTGATTTAATATATCACGATTAAATTCTTATTCTCAGGCTCTTTTAAATTTCATTTAATTAACGATATTCAGGCCCAATCGTATCGGTCATCTATTGCTCTTTTGTTCCCAGGTGAATGGGCCTGAATCTCTGGAATGTTACTCAGCTCTTATTCTTAGATCTTGATTTTTCTTTTGGATACCAAGAGCAGGAAGACAATGAAACTTAAAATCCTTAGAACAAGATTCGCCTGAACTGTCTGCTGGCAGGAATGGCGTGACCTTTCGAAGATCCTTTGCACGCCATTTATTTGTACTTACCGCACTCTAAAGATACTTCCATGATCGTCGGAGCGTGTGCCCAGTGTAACATTTAAAGGAGGGCGTACGCCGCCTACGTCTACGGCCCTGTATTTTCTTAAGGAATGGGGATTCGCTTCTACTAGGAGTGTCTGTTATTAAAATAATATGTATTACTCATACTTTTTAATTTTTTTAAATTCACATAAAGATGCATAATGATTGTCTCTGTGCATTGATGCCGGTTTGACAATAATTTCATAGCTCTGCCAGAGCCTTTATAGCAACTCTATTAGTGCAAAGTCGTGACGGGTTAGGATTCTCATAAAAGAAGCCAGAGAGATATTTCCATTATCGAGGTTGATGAAGCCCACGCCTCTACCGATGTCTGTACTCTCACAAAACGTCATTTCGCAATTATCAACTGTCTCTAGGAAGCGCTGAGAATGACATCAAAGGTCGCGCCGCTGAATAGTAATGGCGTAGGTTGTTGTCTGTTTAACTTTATCAGCGTCACTTTAGAGAATCTAGGGAAAAAATAGTCTATAAAACACTGTGTAAAATGACGTGAAATGGTTTAAATAAATTTTATTTCCTTCATGTCTAGATCTCAGTCAGTACCGTCAGTACCAGAAGATTTAGTCGAGCCGGAACACCCAGTTCCATTCTATCATCAGACAGTGACATCCGTTTCACAAGGAAGCTCGGTGGTCAATACAGATGCGGATGCTGCGTCCTTGCTGCCTTCCTTCTCTTTCTGCTCTTCTCAGGAGTCTCAATATACCTAGGATGTAAGTACACAAGAAGATGGAGAACCACTGCCAGTGAAATTCATCCGTAAGAAGGTCGTAAGTCCCTCCTGGGTTCTAATCGAGGAACCGCAGGGTAACCGAGCTGGAACAGGGACTCCAACGGTTCCAATAGGAAGCACGTTGCCAACCCAAAGCCATGAAATTAGCAACGATACACCGTGACCATTTGGGAATGCCTTCGTGGCTCATGGAGTTTATAGACTGTGAACTCTCAGTAATTACTACGTATACGACACGTGCATTACTTTGTCTGGGTTGGCCAAATTTTTCGTCGGTGTGAACGATGCTTAAATCTCTATAAAAATGACAACTAATACCAATAACGTAATATATATGATATTAAGTATTTATATTTTTACTGATTTTACGCTACTTATTGTATCAGACTATACATTGACTTTACGCACTACGCGGGATCTTTGTACACTCTGGTACACGAATGAGGATGGGATCTTGTTGATGATGCGGCCAAGACCCATTGAGGTCTTCTTATAAGTCTTGAGGCCCAACGGTGTAACGGGCTGACCGAGTTACACTTACTGTACCATATATATGTATACTGGTAGGCTAATAATTGTCTGTCTCACTTATTCCTATACTATTTTGTATACCGGATACTACTCTTCTTGCACTTAGTGTTCGGATCTCTCTCGTTGGTTTTACATACTGACGTATTCACATAGCACTTTCCTCTTTTGTGAACTCTCGAACTGTAGTAAAACCGGATAGGCACGAGGGAAGTTACTTATTGCAGTGCAGCTGTATGTCGACACGATTTACGGCAGGTATATTGCATTAAAGAAATGGTCGGTATTAGCGTAAATAATTCTTATATGAAGTTACATGGGTAACAGTCATTTTATTTTATTCGATTGATCCTTAACGAAATGTTGTATATGTTACGTTCTCATAGAGAAGGTTATGTCTTTTTTTTTGTCGGAGATAAAAGACGAAAGATCACAGATGCTGCTACTGTTTAGATTCGTCCCAGTCTCGAGTCTACAGAAAGTAACGGTGCAGCCGAGTTACTGTAGACGATGCTCGTGAGTTACGCTCTTACATAGGAATCGACCTTAAGCCCAGAGATACGTCCTTGTAGGATTTGAATTCCATTGGAGCAAAGAGTACAGTCTTCTAAGAACGTTGCGCTCTTGAGTGAAAATACCGTTTGAAATTTTTTTTTTTTAATTTATTAAAGAATAAAAATATATTCTATACAGGTACTAAAAGTTCTATTGATCATTGTCAAACGTCAATGTACAACAGAAGATAAGAAGAAATAGTATTTCTAAGAAGTTTCTTCAGTGTTCTTGCGAAACCTTGCGTCTAGCGAAATCGCATCAACTCGCGTGTCTGTAACAGCAAAAAAGAACTTGTCCATATATAGGGTACAAAATGGCGGATCTATAGTATGGTGAAAGGTGAATGTTGAAAGGCACCTGCACCTTGTGTCTTTACATTTTTATATTTCTCTTTAACCCTTTTTTGACAACTGGCTGATATCTCTATATCTATATACGTAACCACGATAGTCTGTTGACTCAACGTTACTTTAATTTCTAGACACGTTCCTGACCTCGGACCCACCTGGGGATCAAGTTTTCCTGGGGACGTTCCGCGTTACCGACGGCGACACCTTCGTCGCTGAGCTTGCTGATCCCTCCACCGAAGCCTTCAGGATTCGCTCGCGCGAATATCGTGACAGGTTGAATCTTGTCTTTCGTCGTAGCGGCTTGAAGTTGCCGTTCTTGGCTACTGAAATTTTAGCTCTCGATGGGTAAGTTCAGTGAATCATGGTTGGTCACGTTTTAAAACTAAATTTTTTGTAGAGGTGACATCTGTCGAGATAGTCCGCGACCTTATCTTCTGTAGATAATGTCACTGGAATTTCATTGCGTACTCGCTGCTCGTAACTATTGAGCAATTCGTGTCAGATTTTTAAAGGTATTCGAGTTCATCGCACTTGTTAACTGGACGCGTGAGCTGCGTCCGCATCAGCAAGTTTTAGGATACTTTCCAATTACTTCAGCTTTGGCAAACAATTTCGTGTAATTGTTGCGCAAAGTAAACGATTCGTATGAACCTCGTGTTTTGATTTCATAAAGGCTACACGTGGAATGTGCGGAGAAAAATATTGAATATACAAATTTCCACTGATTGAATATTGAAAATTAAATTTTGTACTTTCTATATTTAAATTTATAGATTTTCGAGCAGGAATGTATTTAATGATAATTTATTATATCTTTCATCAAAGATATAATCATCCTAATCGCACTTATATTACATAGGATATGCTCACCGGAGCATGTGTATGTTTACGTGCGAATAATTACATTGAAAATTTTCAAGTTCAAGTAGAATAATTTCTCTTATTTCTCGTGTTATATTTTAAAAATTTAGCAAGGTTACGTATATTGGAATTTTATATTCAGTATTCTGTATCTGCGTCTCTCGAAGTGTATGAGCAATTCAAGTAAAATACTCTGAAAATATTAGTACTGTTAGGACTTTAATAAATTCTACGAAACACAGCATAAATAGTCGCTCGTGTCTACGTGCGTTGTTTTTACATAGAATTCTACGAAATTATTAGTCAGCGATCGCGTAAGTTCAGGGTACCGTAGGAGAAATTTTTTAAAGACGTCTCTCGGCTAACCCGGATAATAAATAGCTTGTATCGCCTAAAGTAAAAGCGGTAGTTCCTCCAGCTGACGAATCACGTTTCTTCTTTAGCGTTGAAGGACGCGACCTAGTGGTACACTTTGACGTACGTTTCGATCCTCGCTACCAGACCATCAGGGTGTCAGACATTGTTGACATTTTGGAGTATGAGATTAATCCAGCAAAATCAAGATATTTAGCGAACCTGACCATTGACCCGAAAAGTCTTGACGTCCAAGAAAGCCTTGACGCACTTACCGCTCAAGTCATCCTGCAAACTACAGTATCGACGTTACCGCCTACGACGACACCGCCACCTCCGCGAAGATGCACGAAGCTTGAATTGCCTTACTGCAAGCATCTTCCTTATAACGTGACGTCATATCCGAATATTTTGGGACACAAATCGTTGCTCGATGTTCAAAATGATGTTATAGCATTCAGGTAACTAAGATTTGTGAGAAACTTACTTTATATTGATTTTTTGTGCTAATTAATATTTTGAGTTATGTAATTATCATTTTTAGAGAGCTAGTAGACGCGGAATGCTATCGAATGGCGTATGAATTTGTATGTCAGGTTTTACAACCGGCGTGTCTTCCGGGTGAACCGGAAGACGTTCTTCATTTACCGTGCAGAAGTTTCTGCAGGGAATTTTGGACAGGATGTGGCAGTCGGCTACCAGCTAGAATCAAAGATGCCTTGGATTGTTCGAATTTTCCGGAATACGCTGATCAAGGAAGCTGCAGACCAAAACCTGGTATACAATTATTTATATTATCATTAATAATCAGTGTAAATGAATTTTGGAAATTTATTATCCGCTTTTAGGATGCGTCGAGGATCTTCAAGCTAAAGCTCTATCCCCACGTATCTGCGATGGGATAATAGACTGTCCAGATTTATCAGACGAGAAAAATTGTGCATACTGTCGCGACGATCATATGCATTGTGGAGTAGGCCGTATGTGCATTCCGTCAATAAAACGCTGCGACGGGAAGATCGACTGTCCAAACGGGAGCGATGAAAAAGATTGTCGTATGTTTTCAAAAAAAAATTATAAATGCAACTACTCAGACGGCTTCTACTGTCAGATCAATATTAAGAATTATTATTTTGCAGTCACACTCGCAAAGAGCATTGGATATGTTAAATCGTTACCTGTGGATACGCCGCATGCTAATAAATACAGTAGCGACGGTTATGTCGTTTTCAATGAGAAGGGCTCGCTCGGTAAACTCTGTACTGAAAATCTAAATGCGACATTACCGATGCCGGAAATGGAAAATGTTCTCCAGACAGCTGCTAGTTCACTCTGCAGTCTGTTGACCTTTAAAGGATTGGAATCCGTAGAGGTCAGGATTGACGACGAGGAGGACACACAATACGTTCACATGGAAGATCCTTCTGCTTCTGAAATTACATTTGTAAGAGCGCCATGTCCTAGCAAGGAAGTTATGTATGTACGCTGTTCTGATTTGGGTGAGTTAAAATAGAAGTTCAATTAATGTTTTACTTTATATTTTTAAATCAAATTATATCGAACAGATTCGTTTATAATTTTCAGAATGCGGTGTGCAACCTCTGAGAACTAAGACTGGTACCGAAGGTTTAAGTAAAATGGCGGAACCGGGCGATTGGCCATGGCACGTTGCTCTTTTTAAACAGGAAGTACACGTTTGTGATGCAACCCTGGTAGCCGCTGGATGGCTTCTTACTACAGCATCCTGTTTTCAGGGGTAAGAAAACTAAATCTCATTAAAACGCTTAAAAACTTGACAATAAAACTTGCGGATCTCGTACCAGCCAATGTGAGGGATTTTTTAGTACGTAAAACTTTCGTCTCCTTTTTAATTGTTCAATAATTTCACAACTTTTTCTTACCCGTTACGATTCGCTGCACGATTCTCTCGCGCTTCTTCTTAGCAGAATGCAGAACTGCTCTATGTTTTTAGATTCTAAAGTCAAGCGTTACATTTTTTATTTCAACCGCATACATATATTTTTTTATCAGTTAACAGTAAATTACGGTAACTAGAAGCAATGTTATATTTTCAGACAACCTAAAGCTGAATGGTCCGCCAGATTGGGAACTGTCAGACTCTCAAGTACATCTCCATGGCAGCAAGAACGTAGAATAGTGGGTATGATAAAGTCACCAGTCGAAGGGAGCACTACAGTTCTTCTTAAACTGGACCGTCCTGTGGCTGCATTTTCGGATTTTGTACGTCCCGTATGTCTGCCTTCAAGTCAGGACCCACTTCCGGTGAATGCGTCTCACTGTAACACACTTGGATGGGCTAGAAATCGTACGTATATGGCACATACCAACCATGGCAACTAATTACAGTGGATTTAATTACTTTACCTTGATTATATATATACAAAACAATTATCTATCGGTATACCTATAGAATGATTACGACTCGTTCTGATTACGTGAAATTCATACTGCAATACAAGTTCTGTACTCTATGGTAATGTATCGGTTGAAATATCACAGTGAAGGTCCCTCTTACGTAGAGTCAAGCAAACTCGTTCCTTTACATAAGTAATCTGGGACATAATCAAGCGTGCATTCCTATTGCATCGTGCACAATTTAATTAAACTTTAAGCATCCATTGATTCTTAAGATATATGAATATAGACTATGCATTTATGAGAGAAAAAATTAAGTAAGTGTTTATTTGATTCCAGGTGATATTTTGCAGAGGGTAGAATTAAGACTGAGCGCCATGGAAAGATGTGAGAATATTAGTATAGCCTCTGTTAACAGTGTATGCACAGAGCCAGCATACTCAGCAGATGATTGCAACGTAAGTTGGCTTATCAGCAGTTGGATATTCAATGCTCTAAAATTACTCTGATTGCGCAATTGAACTTTAATTAGGAGGAGGAGGTTGCTGGAAGTCCCATGCTGTGCTTATTGGCAGACGGACAACGTTGGGCTTTGATGGGAGTTGGTAGTTGGAGGATAGCTTGTTCGAAAGCTGGTACTGAAAGGCCACGTCTTTATGATCAGATCTCATCGAACATCGCCTGGATCCAATCAACAGTTGGATGATCAACCGATTGATGAATTGGAACAATTCGTTCTAGAGACTTGGACGTCGCTAGACGAATAGTCTCAGAATTTGAATGATAAGAGATAAAAAAGGGGTCGACTTTCAGATTGAATGATTTCTTTTCAGTCCGACCATTAAGTCTTTGAATTTAATCGTCAATCATATTGGTCCATGGATAATGGATGCTGCTTGGGAATGTTTCTCCATCACATTCAATTCACCTTCGGATCGTTATGTGCTTGCACGTAGGTTGAAGGATGCAATATTAATGAAGTAAAATGCACGCACTGACGGCATTTTACTCTTCTCTCATTTGCCATTGTTCAAGGACTGCATAAAGATGCTAAATTCAATTGTATTCTGGAACTTCGTGCGATGCAGCGAAAATAAGTATAGATTGAAATATTATATCAGTGTAAATATATGTTTAATATAAATACGTAACGTTATCCCTTGATGCCTCACTTAGACTAGAATAGTATAATACATCACCTGACTATAGGTATCCCCTAGTTCTACGAGGGATCAATTACAATTGTATTATTTAACTTATTAAAGATCCATTCGTACCATCAAATAAATGCACTATCCTTCGGTAAATAAACGTAATTCTAAATCGCTTCTTAACTATATAAGTCCTTGATCGATTTTAAAGTAATTTCATACAGTGTATAATCTTATCCAATAAATAAGTAACGTTCATATTTTCGAAAAATTCAGTAATTTTCTTTCCTCACCTCGTTACCTTTAATTATAAAAAATTAAACAAGACGTTTTGTCTTTATTGTTCATTTGAAAACTAACAGAGTACGCTCTCAAGTTACAACACCAATTCACACAGCAGCGCTGCTGACTAGTAGTGGTGTTTAGTGACAAAAAAATATTTAATAAAAAAAAACAAATTGCGCAACCAGCGGGTAGTATTATGGTGAATGCATGTGAGAGGTGTCTTTAAGAAGGGATGTGGGGCTGCGCCGATGATTCTACGTATCATTCGAACACTAGACGTCCCGCGGACGGGAACTTACTCGTCGTCGTCATCAAGATCAGATAACAATTCGTCGTTTTATTCTGAACGGAAACAAGCATCGTCTGCAATGGTAAGTCTCTGAAATTATTTTTGACAAATAGTGTATAAGTAAAAATGTCTGCTGAGGAAATTCTCAAAATAGAATGCAGTGAGACTTGCGCACGCAGATTTCAGGGTTGACTCGGACGTTACGTAAGAGACTTGGCAGGTCAACACTCCTTGTAGTTATTGGATTGCAATTTGTGCGTAGAGTCGAGAGACTGAAAGCTGACACTGGCATCTAAGTGCGATTGCAAAAGTCCCATGGGTTTCGAATTACCATGTGAATTTTCAGTTGATACGAACGTTTTTTTAACCTTTGTGTTAAGCACGAGGATTGTTGGGATGGCTTTAACAAACTTTTTTTCATGGAGATAAGTGAGCTTACATATTCGGTCTACTATATTACGTAACCAAAAAATGTCAGAGAGCTAGCAACCTTCCAAGTGCCGCATTGCCGGGTAATCCCTACTCTTCATACGTTACCGTTGCGAAAACATGGAAATTAGGTTATTAGCTGCGAGCGTACTATTCGATAACATAAACTGAAAGTAACTTATAAGAATGGTGACAAGCTGAAACCTTTTACCTTTACTGCCACCCAACCCTTAAATTTTCCTCGTTCTGGAGAATGTACCAAGGAGTCAGGAATATCGTAATATGCTTGTGTTATAAATATTGTAAACCTATTTTACGGGTTAATAATATGTACATATCTTTCTATAAAAGTAATATATTTTTTACAAATTATAATATCACAAGGGAACATGGGGTGTTATGGTCAGTCAAGTGAAATGAGACATTATTACGAATAATCGATATTTTTTGTATGTCTTGTTATAATTTATTTTATTAATAGCTTTTCATATTATTAATTTATTTCCTACAGAATACTTGGGACGAAAGAACTCCGCACAGTGAACTTTCCGATTTGGCCTTCATTGAAGTCAAGTCTGATGATCCTCTGGTTCTCTTCAGAGAATGGTACGAAGAGGCAAGACAATTTTCAACAGGATTACCAAATGCATTATGCTTGGCGACTGTCTCAAGGTGTGAATTTTTGTGATATTCACTTTCTTTGAAAATTGTCCAATATTTTTGTTTTTTCAACAGAGACCAGAAGGTTTCTGCGCGCCATGTTATTCTTCGAGAACTCGACGAAGATGGTTTTGATATCGTCACGGATAAACGCAGTCGCAAGGCTCAAGATCTGGCAAGTTTTTTTTTATCATTGCAGCCAATTAAACACAGACTAAAAAAATTTTTAATACATAAAAATATCTACGTTTTTTTTTAGGACGAAGTGCCGTCGGCAGCTATGTGCTTCCTTTGGTCTTACCTGAACGACCGTAACGAACACATAGCCAGGCAGGTAATAGCTAAACAAAATTTATTTCGGATCGTAAGAATTTTAAAAGCCAAAATAATGCAGTAATATGGGTCCCTTGTCTAGTCGAGCAACCTATAGGATTCCGCGGAGGAAATCGTAACTGGCTATGAAAAACATAGCAGGTCGGAGCATATTCGCCTGACAAGCGAGAGACTCAGATTCAATTCAGTCCCGATATTTTTTTCTGCGGAACCTACAATATTTTAACTTTTTCACATGTCACAGACAACACTAGGAAATTAGTAATTGTTCTCTCGTATTTCAGGTAAGATTAGAAGGAACCATTAAAAAACTTCCGAAGGAAGAAGGTCAGAAATTTTACGACAGAGAACCACTGTTTTGCAAGATTCGCTCTCACCTTTGCCGACAAGGACATAAAGTCGACTGGAAGAAGCTGAAGGAACGTCATGATCAAATTGTCAAAGAAGTCATGAGTGGCGAGAATTCCTTACCCATGCCAGAACACTTGTAAGTATTCATAAGCATACTCTAAAAATCTATTAAATATGTTTCATTGTTAAATTCTTATATGCTCATTATGATTTCAGCACTGCTTATAAACTGAAGCCGGTGATGATAGAATTTTATTTTGCCAAAGATCATTTGATAGGTGATCGTGTCCTCTTCACCAGAGGTACTTCGGCTGATCCTTGGAAACATTGTAACATTGCAGCGTGAAATGTTTGACAGTTGTTCTTTAAACTTTGTAAAACTCAGAAAACAATTTCCCAGCAAACACATAAAAACGGCCCAGTACTCAATCTTTACTTGCCCATCGAAAGGTGCAGTGGGCTAGTAAAGTCCCATTACTGACCAGCATTTATGTATTTGTTGGGTTTACACAAGGATATTAATACGGACACGGAAATGAGAATAAGATTTTCAATTGTGGATGAAAAATTATTATAACATTGAATAAAATATCTATTTTACCATGAGCACCTATATATTTCATTGGAGTATTTATATGTTATTTTACATACTGTTTGATGAAATACGCCAAGGGAAAAATAGTGTACCCAGAATGATAAGAAAGGAATGCTTCACTCGTCATGGCAATCTGCGTCACAGTATACTCACGCGCTTACAGGATATTAAAAAAAATTATTTAACCGTTAAAAACCTTTAAGTTGCATTAGGTTCAAATTCTATACTGCTTTTGAAATACTTTGTATCGTCTGGCACAGTGAGCAACCTAATAGCAATTGCATGTCCAGGTATGAACCTAACGGTATTAGATTAGCATTGAGGAGTTTCTAGAAGTACTTTAGGGACTTTCAACCTAAAATAAGTGAAATAAAATATTAGCAGGGTCAACGCTTTTAAAAGCGTATAGTTTAATCTTTAACATTTGTCTAAATCAATTCCAGGATTGTAAATGCACATGCGCTCTTCTCTGTCGGTAACAAAAGCACGGATCCGTCATTACTGTTTTGCCTGTAGAGATAATAAGCATCATATTTATTGCGTATTAGATATTTCGGATGCGTTGATAGGCTAACGAAATTCCATTTGGACAAGTTTCCGCTAGATGGTAGCACCTTCATGTCGCTAAGTAACAAAGGGCGCCCCCCGTTACACCGTCAGGTCAAAAGCATGCTTCTTGCCTCGAGATACTCCAGTTGCCGGTATACAGCTCCTGGACAAACTTGCTGAGCATTAGAAAACAACATGGACACCGTCGCTAAGGACGGCCAGCATAACAGCTATCTTGTACTCGAAGATGGAAGTGTTTTTTCGGGCATGCATTTTGGCGCGTGCATTTCTGTTGACGGCGAAGTCGGTAAGGAAATTTTTGACGTTTCGGAATCGATACAATTTATCGTTCCGGAAATGAGTGCTCCAAGATGTACGAGTAACACGTGGTTGCTGCTTCGTTTCGGTGCGATATTACCGACCGTTTTTTTAAAAGGAACCGGTATTTTCGATACGTAATCACTTATGTTATTGATTAGTCTCGTGCGTTGTACAATAATTATTTATTTTTGTTTCTCTGTTTACTGATATAAAACATATACAACACAAAATATTTAGATACGTTTTGAAAACATTATCGAAACATATTAATCTGCTTGTACCTTTCAACAATCTTTTTAAAACGTATCAGACTTTTTTCTCTATGACTACTTCTAATACGTTACTTCATGAGTCGTTTATTTTACGAGGTGCCACACATTATTTCATCTGATAAGAAATCGAAGTTAAAATCACGTTATCGTAGAATGACACTGACAAAATTGTGATCGGAAAAATATCGATAGTATTCTATGCAGATTGAATTTAATTTTACAAAATTTTGAAATGCCGACATTTTATTGGTTGAAGGTACAAATATATATTGTATGGTATTTATGTACATTTCAATAACAATATTATATACCTATATTTACCTCTTAAATATTACAATCATTCAAGATTCGCTCAATTGTTTTACTCATGATTCGTAATTGGGTTGGCAATTGTCTTAAATTTTTACTGTCAATGATCCGTCGTCCAGTACTGTAGAATTTCTAACTGATACAGAGATCACGGACGAGTTACACTGCTGACGATTAACTGCAATCTTTTTTTAGTCTTCCAAACCGGAATGGTCGGTTATCCCGAATCATTGACCGATCCGTCTTATCATTCACAAATCTTGGTGCTTACGTATCCCTTAATCGGCAACTATGGCGTCCCCAATGATGAGAAAGACGAGTACAATTTACCTTGGTGAGTATCGTCTGTAGCAGAGACATAATAGGAATAAATAAAATTCAATAAACATAAATCCCTTTCTTTTCAACACAAAACTATAGCTGGTTTGAATCCGACCGGATATGGGCGACCGGTTTAATCGTCGGTGAACTCTGCGAGACCCCAAGTCACTGGCGTCAAACAAAGACACTTTCAGAATGGATGAAGGAACAAAATATTCCAGGAATTTATGACATAGATACACGAGCCTTGACAAAGATTATTCGTGAGAAGGGCAGCATCCTTGGCAGGATAGTTTACAACCAGCTGCCTCCTACTACAGCACCAACAGATCTTCAAATATCTGACCCTAATCTGAGAAATTTGGTAGCTGAAGTATCCCATGTAAGTCTACAATCTAGTCCTTAAGTTATTAATTAATTATTCACTTAACAATCTAATTAATAATCATTAAATTTTACAGAAATCGCCAGTCACCTATAATCCTAATGGTCATCCACGAATTTGTGCGGTTGACTGTGGCTTAAAGTACAATCAGCTGCGATGCTTCCTAAGCCGAGGTGCTCGTGTCGACGTCGTGCCCTGGGACCATCCTTTGGATCCTAACGAATACGACGGTCTCTTTTTGAGTAATGGTCCTGGTGATCCCATTAAGTGTGAGATCACAGTTAATCACATTCGGTCAGTTCTGGAGAACCCGAAGAAGAAACCAATCTTTGGAATATGTCTTGGTCATCAGCTTCTGTCCGTTGCAGCAGGCTGTAGTTCTTTCAAGATGAAGTAAATTACCATTATAAATTATATTACGTACTAGTGGCTGCACCAGCTTCCTAATTGCAAGATAAAAAATTCGTGTTCTCTAGGTACGGCAATCGCGGCCATAATCAACCTGTTCTTTTCATGGATACCCATCGATGCTACATGACGTCACAAAATCATGGATATGCTATTGATCATACTAAATTACCTTCAAATTGGTTACCATTGTTTACCAATGCCAATGATAAAACTAACGAAGGAATTATTCATGAGTCTTTGCCGTACTTCACTGTGCAATTTCATCCTGAACATGCAGCTGGTCCACGTGACCTCGAGTGCCTCTTTGACATTTTTCTGAATACAGTGAAAGCTTATATTACTGGAAATTCGACGCTCACTGTCAAGGAAAGATTAGAGAGGGATGGCCCAGGACAGATGAAGTTAGTGAAGCAAATTTCAACAAAGAAGATCCTAATCCTTGGTTCCGGTGGTCTGAGTATAGGACAGGCTGGCGAATTCGATTACTCAGGATCACAGGCAATCAAAGCACTTCGAGAACAATCAATACAGACTGTACTAATTAATCCTAATATTGCTACAGTGCAAACATCCAAGGGTATGGCTGATAAAGTTTACTTCCTACCCATCATTCCTGAATACGTGGAACAGGTCATCCAGTCTGAAAGGCCAGATGGCGTCCTGTTGACCTTTGGCGGTCAGACTGCACTTAACTGTGGAATTGAACTTGAGAGACAAGGTGTGTTTTCACGTTATGACGTCACAATCCTAGGAACACCCATACAATCTATTATTGAAACTGAAGACAGAAAGGTTTTTACTGATAGGATAAGCGAGATCAATGAGCAAGTTGCTCCAAGTGCTGCTGTCTATTCTATTCAAGAAGTAAGTTTTTATTGAAAGATATGTTAATATAAAAATGAGTTGATCTATTATTAATAATTTATAACAAACAGGCTCTACAAGCTGCTGAGAAATTGGGATATCCAGTTATGGCACGAGCTGCGTTTTCATTAGGTGGTTTAGGATCTGGTTTTGCTAATACAAAAGAAGAGTTGAAAATCTTAGCTCAACAAGCACTGGCTCATTCGAATCAATTGATCATTGACAAGTCATTGAAGGGCTGGAAGGAAGTTGAGTATGAGGTTGTTAGAGATGCTTATGACAATTGCATCACCGTTTGTAACATGGAAAATGTTGACCCACTTGGTATTCATACTGGAGAATCCATTGTGGTAGCACCAAGTCAGACCTTATCAGACAGAGAATATAATATGTTACGCACAACTGCTATTAATGTAATCAGACATTTTGGTGTTGTGGGAGAGTGCAATATACAGTATGCGCTGAATCCAAATTCTGAAGAATATTATATAATTGAAGTAAATGCTAGATTATCAAGAAGTTCAGCTCTCGCTAGTAAAGCCACTGGTTATCCATTAGCGTATGTAGCTGCTAAACTAGCTTTAGGTATTCCTTTACCTGAAATCAACAATTCCATAACTGGAGTGACGACAGCATGTTTTGAACCGAGTTTAGATTATTGCGTGGTCAAAATTCCACGTTGGGATCTCAGTAAATTTCAAAGAGTCAGCACGAAGGTAGTTAATACATTTGTATTAATTAATATTAACAATTTTTGATATTGTCATAATTATTTTATCGAGGAACTACTTTTTTCTTAGATCGGTAGCTCGATGAAAAGTGTCGGTGAGGTAATGGCAATTGGCAGAAAATTTGAAGAAGCATTTCAAAAGGCACTTCGTATGGTGGATGAAAATGTGATGGGCTTTGATCCTTATCTTAAATCACTTAACGACGAAGAATTAGAGAAACCTACTGATAAACGAATGTTCGTCTTGGCCGCATCCATTAAAGCTGGATACACTATTGATCGTCTGTATGAACTCACTAAGATCGATCGTTGGTTCCTGGAGAAGATGAAAAACATCATCGCCTACTATGATCTACTCGAGAGTCTGGAACAGACAAAATTATCCCATGACGTTTTACTTGGCGCAAAGCAAATTGGTTTTTCGGATAAGCAAATCGCTGGGGCCGTTAAGAGCACAGAATTGGCAGTTCGGAAGCAGCGACAGGAAAATCAAATTTGTCCTTACGTCAAGCAAATAGATACGGTGGCTGCAGAATGGCCTGCTACTACGAATTACCTTTATTTGACCTATAATGGTACCACGCATGACCTTGAATTTCCAGGAAGTTATACTATGGTCATAGGTAATTCAATTGATCAAATATAATGGTCTCGAAGTAATCTCTCAACTTTAACGATCTTAAATATGTGAATATGTTTTAGGCTCAGGCGTCTATCGAATTGGTAGCTCCGTAGAATTCGATTGGTGTGCAGTAGGATGTTTACGTGAATTACGTAACCTTGGAAAGAAAACAATCATGGTAAATTACAATCCAGAGACTGTCAGCACAGATTACGACATGTGCGATCGTCTCTATTTCGAGGAGATATCGTTCGAGGTCGTCATGGACATTTATGATCTTGAAAATCCCGAGGGTGTTATTTTGTCAATGGGCGGTCAGCTTCCTAATAATATTGCTATGGATTTACATAGACAGCAAGCCAGGATTTTGGGTACTTCTCCGGAATCTGTAGATGGTGCTGAAAATAGATTCAAGTTCTCACGTATGCTGGACCGTATAGGAATTTCACAACCCAGGTACACCAGCGTAAATAGAGAATTAAAGACATATCGCATTTCAGAATGAATTTTTGTGACTCTATATATTTGTGTCTAGGTGGAAGGAACTGACAAATTTGAAATCTGCCATTGAATTCTGTGATGAAGTTGGCTACCCCTGTCTAGTGCGACCCTCTTATGTGCTAAGTGGTGCCGCCATGAACGTAGCTCATTCAAATCACGATTTGGAGTCGTACCTAAAGAACGCCAGCGAAGTTAGTAAGGAACACCCTGTAGTGATCTCCAAGTTTATCCTGGAGGCAAAGGAGATCGACGTGGACGCTGTCGCTTATGACGGAGTCATCCTCTGTATGGCTGTTTCCGAGCACGTTGAGAACGCTGGTGTGCACTCTGGTGATGCCACTCTGGTTACTCCACCTCAGGACATCAATTCTCAGACCTTGACTAAGATCCGTGCCATCTCCAAAGCCATTGCAGCATCCTTAGAAGTCACAGGACCCTTCAATATGCAATTGATTGCTAAGGTAATTTGGTTTTTTTCTTCTAGATTAATTACATGAAAATATTGATATTATCATTCGTTGACAATCATGAGACAAAACTTTTTGATATTTTGATTAAATATGACACTGTTTTTCTTGTCAGGATAATGAGTTGAAGGTGATCGAGTGCAACGTCCGTGTCTCTAGGTCATTTCCATTCGTCTCTAAGACCTTGGATCATGACTTCGTCGCAATGGCCACCAGATTGATCGTAGGAGAGACCGTTGATCCTGTTGACGTCCTGGCTGGATGTGGGAAAGTTGGAGTCAAAGTTCCCCAGTTCTCATTCTCGCGATTGGCTGGTAAGTCATACCAGTGATATATATAATTTTTACAATCCTGATGAAGATCTTATCAGAAAATATTGATCGAAGCGATCATTATCGATGACATACCAATCGTCAATTAAAAGTTCTGACAACTTAGAGTATGAATAGAAGACTAAAAATATCACTGGCTTTATTATCTTTTTTTTCTTCTTTTAATAGGTGCCGATGTCATGCTGGGAGTGGAAATGGCTTCGACCGGGGAAGTCGCTTGCTTTGGAGATAACCGTTATGAAGCTTATCTGAAGGGGATGATGAGTACAGGATTCCACATTCCGCAAAAAGGCATTCTTCTATCCATTGGAAGCTTTAAGGTAATTTGAATGAATAAAGTTATATCAGTTTTAACATTAGAATTTTAAATGAATGATAATGCGAAATTATTATCGTGGATTGGATTAATTACAATAGATTACTGTTTTTATGTCATGTTCATATAATTTTCATTACGTCATGTTACATGCTATTTTTTAATAATCACAATTATTACAGCACAAGATGGAATTACTTCCATCGATCACGAGCCTCCATAAAATGGGATACAAGCTTTATGCTAGCATGGGAACTGCGGATTTCTATACAGAACACGGGGTTGAGGTGAGTTAATACATTTTTTATTTCGCAGTGATTCGCAGTTAGCTATGCAATATAAACAATATCTATACTAATTATTAAATATCGCATATTTAATTATTTACATACAACTATTTACATGGACGTTAAGGAACACAAAAATCTAAAACTCGGACGATTCCACGAATCCATTAAATAAAATAAGCCTTTTTCATCACTCAATGAAGAAATTTGAAATTTTGTTTCATAATAGAACTAGCATCTTCTTTTCATTTAAACGCTGTCACCGTTACTCGTGCTGTCAACAGAATGGCTACTATCGTATTGACGAATGAGAGAGCATTTCTGGATTAGCTAGATAAATAATTTAGTTGATGTTCATTATAATATCATGACTTAATTACCTTCTTATTAACAAATAGAAATAACCGAGATTGTCTGTATAATTGAAGGTCACTGCTATCATTGCAGTTTTATTATTACATTCAATATAATTAATCTAGATCCATCATGTCGTCGATGAACTTGTCCATGAATTAAATTCTCTTCTTCTAATCGCTATTCTCTATTTACATCGTCGCCATAAGAATTCACCTTGGGATAAGAATTTTTCATTCAATCAGTGATATCTCAACGATATCTGATACCTGTTAATATTTTATATTTTCAATACTGTCATTCAACAAAGTATCCTTTGGATTAGATTAAAATGCCGATTCTTCTTTAGATACATAAATATCTTTTATGTCATTGAATTTTTCACTTTTTTCAGTTTTCTCATTGCTCTTAGATTTTCCAGGTCTATTAGTGCCATATACATCAATCTTAATTAACGTGTCATTCCTGCTGGTGTAGATATTATCACTACTTTGATTATTCAAGTGCTTTTCATTCTTACTGTCATATATCTTTTGTTTTGCTGCATTTCCATATATTTTCTCTTTTTTCTTCTCTTGCACTTCCGGCTTACTGCCAGAAATAGATTTGGTGCTTTTGTTACTATACAGTTTTTCTGCAGATTTTCCATCATGGTTACTCACATCAGCTTTGGTGGTATAGATGTTAGTCATCTCTTGTACACCGTAGGTGACTTCGGTGTTATTATAAATATTTTCTTGGCTTTTGCCATTATAAATAGATTTGTTACTCTTAGTATGATAACTGGTTCTCTTATCACCAACACTATAAACTGAGCTGTCGCTTCTGCTGCCATAGATATCTTCTTCACTTTTAGAAATATAAGAAGACTTCTTCTTGTTGGCCTCTATCTTTGTCTTACTGCGACCACCATAGATAGAAGTGTCTGATCTGCTACCATAGATATCCTCTCCGGTTTTACAACCATAGACTGAGTCTTCACTTTTACTGATGAAAGAATCCCTTCCACTTGTACTGCCATATGGTGATTTTTCAGTTTTAGTATCATATGGTTTTTCTTTTTTGCTTTTTGAACTATAACTCATTTCTTTTTTACTCGAATATATATTTTTTTCAGTTATACTACCATAAGTAGGATTTTTTTCTCTCTTAACACCATAGATATCCTTTAACCCTTGGCTATTGCGAACGACGGCTTCAGCTTTAGTTCCATATGTACCTCCTTCTTCAGTTTTTCCACTAGTTATAGATTTTTCGTGTTTACTCGAGTTCATTTCTTTTTGTGCGGGACCACCATAGAAGGATTCTTTTTCTTTGGTTCCATACATAGATTCTTGACTTTTAGTATTGACAATTTCTTGTCCCGTGTGAACACAATATATGGATTCGTTGTCATTCGTTCCGTAAATGTTGTCGTCGCTTTGAATTTTGGAAGAGGGTACTGCGTTTTTAGTATCGTAACTCTTATTTTCAGTTTTTGTACCGTAGATAGATTTTTGACTTTTAGACACATCTTGTACTGATTGACTGTTACAAATGGATTCTTTAGTACTGCAAATACTGCTTTCGTTTTGACTAATATCATAAATATAATTTCCGCTTACTGTACTGTAGACAGATTTCTCACTTCTACTAGCATAAATTTCTTGACTCTCGCCATAGATGGATTCGTTTTCTTTGCTTCCACAGGTGTTACTTTCATTTTGACTACTACTAGTACTTAACCCACTGGTAGTACCATAAGTATCATATTCACCTCGCGCACTGTAGACAGACTTTTCACTCTTGGCAGTATGAATATCTTGCCCAGCTTGGCCACCATAGACAGACTCCTGATCTTTGCTTTCATAAATGTTGCTTTCTCTCTGACTACTAGTAGTAGATACTTCACTCATAGGACCATAAGTATCATTATCACTTCTTGTACCATATACAGATTTTTCATTATTGCCAGTATTAATTTCTTGTCCCGTTTGACTGCCATAAATCGACTCCTCATTTTTATTTCCATTAGCACCACCTTCATCCTGACTACTAGCAGCAGATATTTTATTCTTAGTACCATAAGTATCACTTTCAGATGTAATCCCATAGACGGACTTTTCACTCTTACCGTCACAAATATCTTGCCCCGTTCGACTACCATATACAGATTCCATATCTTTACTTCCATAAATTTCCCTTTTCTTTTGACTACTAAAACTAGATACTTTGCTCTTAACTCCATAAGTAGCTGTTCCACTAGAGGCACTGTAAAACGATTTTTCACTTTTGCCAGCATAGACCTCGTTATCCGTTTGACTTCCATAAATTGATTTTTCAATTTTTCTACCATAGGTATCCGGTTCACTTTGCACACCGTATATAGAATCTTCGCCCTTGGCATAAATATTGCTATCGTTACCGTCATAAAGAGACGTTTCACTCCTGCTACCATAAATATCACCAAACTTTCCATGCGGACTGTCGATTTGAACATCCTTCTTCTTCTTTTTCGCCAAAAACGTCTTTCCACGTAGTTTATCGTACAGCGATTTCTTCTTCTTGCCACCATATTTCTCAGCCACAGCCTCACCACCATAGATGGACGTTTCACTCTTGCTAAGATAATCATTCTTCTGAAGGGGTCTTCTTAAAGGGGATTTTTTCTTCTTATTGTCATATACACCCTTGTCACTTTCACCAGCATAGAGTGACGTCATACTCTTGCTTAGATAAGCATCCTTAGCTCGAGCCTCATCAGCAGAAAATCTTCCAATTTGATTGTCATAAATATCCTCACTCTGCTGCTCGTAGACTGACGTCTCGCTCTTATTGCCGTATATACCTGAAAAATAATTTTTAAAAATTAATTAATCTTAAAGACACAAGACGGAGTGTGTCATATTAATTAAAATTAGACAAGTCATTCTTACCCATGTATTCTGGCTTCTCGCTAATAGCCCCATAGACTGATCTGGAAGTTCCAGCTTGATAATTGTAGGTATTCCGTATACTTTCTAATTCGTATTCCTTTGTTTCTTCCGGCATTGGTAATGTCAGTGTAAAGTCATTCAATTCAGTAGTAAATCGTTGATTCATGGGTCTAGCGAATAGTGGAGGATCCGGATTTCTTCTTGGCGTTTCCGGCGCGTTCTGACTTGTACGAACGGTGGGGACGCGCCTCATCAAAGAATTAATCCTGTAAATATAATCTCGAGCGCAATCTGTGTATCTTGGATACTCAGATAGTAAAATAGATAATCTTCTAGCCTGATTGAGGTATACAAGCTTCTGTTGATTAGCTGCATACTGATGGCAACGCTCGGCCATTTTGATAAAGTGGCTTATGAAGAATTCTAGAAGAGCACAGAGTCTGGGTCCTTTGAGTTCGCCGCATGTAATCTAAATGCAACGTGTAATAAATCATTAGGAAATAGGAGTTAATTAATTTTTGTAATAATAGAAAAAAGACAATTACTCACTGGAATTTCAATGATGAGGTCGTGAGCTTTCTTCGGATTGATCACTGTTCGATTGGTTATCGGTTTTTTGGAGTGTCCATAAATTTGCTGATTTTTTACTTTAGCGTTATTCCAAAATCCTATGGACTGGTCGTAATCCTTATCGTAGTTCATGGACTCTCCTTTGGACACTGGTCTTGGGACGAACTTACTCAATGCTGGATTAACGAGAGTTAATACATCAACTGTCATTATATTAAGAAGTTGCTCGTAATCAACTTTCGGAAAGAAGTCCGGACTATACCGAATGTTCTCCATTGCTGAGAACACGTACATAACGGGATTCTCAATAATCCGTTTCAATTGCTTCTGGGTGTGAAGTAAATGCTCTTTGGGTATATTTTGAAAATGATTCTTATCGCGTATGAAGTAATCCGATAACGATGGCTCCGTCTTACTGATTGCTTGATACAGTGTATTCAACAACTTCATCAGATACTTTCCAGTCCTGTTCTCAGGCCACCTGGATGCCTCATCTTCTTCGATAAGCCAGAACAATTGATTCCTAATGTGTGACGTGGTCAGGCCCAAAATTGTATTGACAGGTCTGATAAAGGTCTTGTGAAGCATCAGAGCGATCAGATAGACGCGTAATTGTGCGTGGCTCATGCATGTTTCCAAGTAACGTTCAGCAGCCGGAAACGTTACTTGCCACTCGATCGATCTGTTAACGTTGTTATCTCTTTTTGGCATAAATCCTTCCGGTATTATGTGACAACCGAATTCTCGGATTCTTTCGATGACCTCATTGGCAGGCCAGGTCGTACGATTCCTGTAGAACCATTCTTGGGCGTTGCTGGGCCATTGGGCACTTACGCAAGGTATTACCTCGTATGGTTCCAAATTTGTATTTCTCTGGTAATTGAAGACATGAAGCTTATCGCAAAATATTACTGAACCTTGAACCTTGGCATCGTCAACGACATCGTCCTCGAAGCCTAATGCACGGGACAGATGATTTATGAATACGTTGATAAAGTGTTGCATAAATTCCAAACTGTCCATGTACCAAACGTCAGTATTGTATTGACGTAAGGCCACCTTTATTCGACGGTCCATACTATTCAAAGGTTGCCGTTTGTCTTTCTTGGGATTGTAACGCTTACCATCCCTAGTGTAGGTAACCTTCTTGAAACAGGAAGGCGGAATTTCCGACGAAGCTATCGTCACAGTTCCAGAACTGGAAGCTTTCAGAGGCTTTAACGCGCTGAACTTTGTTATCACTGCATAACCGTAATCGCTGTCACTGTCAGCCGCATAATTTCCCGAACGATAACCGGAACTCGTACTACTTGTTGGACTTCTGTTTCCACTTTTGTTCACCTTTAGGCGTCCATGTTGTCGAAGATTTTTCGATTTCGTCGAACTGTCGGCGTTTGACTTGTCACTTTTGGCACTTTTAACCTTGCTGAGATCACTCGTCGATAAACTTCCTGCTCGTTCTTTCACTTTTTCCGGATATTTTCCTTCTGACAGGTTAGTGTGCGAGTTCGATCGTTTCTCATTAATCGAAGACGACTCCTCGTAGATATTAGACAGCGACTGAGTTAGCTTTGTTTTTGACGTAGATGGCACTTCTCCCTTAACTTTCATGTCGAACATACTGTCGCCGTCACTGTACGTCTCGTCGCCATCTTCTGCAATTGAAGACAAGTCTAATTCGTCTTCGTTAGTGGGGCCACGTTTGGACGACATTACGTTGAGTCGCTGGAGATAAACATAACCTGAAATTTCACGATCGTAGGATTCACATAGTAAATATTATTCGACTCTTAATTAATAGATCTTGTAAATAATTACCTTGATGACTGCTCGGTCTTAGTGCTACGTTATAGGTCACAGCATCATTAATGCTGCTGTATTGAGGATCGTAATTCGAATCGGTTACTTCGATGTTATCCATAACGACAAAAATTCTCACTGGCTGCAACGTTTCGACCGTCAACGTCGGCGTCTGACGCATCGACGTGAATCTTATGTTCTTCGCAATGAGTTCCTGGAGGACGTCTGGCAGTAGGACATGCTTTTGGGACGGTAATAATTCTTTATTCAATTCGGCTTCGCGTACTGATATTGGAGGTTGACGCCTGACTTTTGATATCTCCCTGAAATCATGTGGATTCGTATTGTTTTTATATTTCTTATGCAGACTCTTTGCATTATGTTTACTTTGTTTGTTTTTTACGCCCATTCCTTGATCTATCGACTTTGCGTAAACAATATATTCGATCTATAAGCTAACAGTGTCACTTATGATATCATGACTAATAATATTTAATCCTCGTCATAACGTTCGATTAGATTGCGAACAAGTGGCATATTGTCATCCGAAAGTGATGAAACAAGAGAGTTAAATTTTTATTCTACGTATTCTTTATTTAATAATAGAAAAATTGTTAATTAGAAATAGGAAATTGAATATCAGGTGTTTTTGTGTTAAAAATTATGACGCTTAGATTAGCAGCAGTGTTGAGAGAATTTGTTGGTTATCGATAATCAAATTTGATAAATAATATTTACTGTGACTATTACGTATCTTCAGTAGACGTAAGTTCTAAATATATTTTGTGAATTAACGTTGCCCTCTTCATACTAATAGATATCACTTCGAATCCATGATAAGAAAGAAAGAAATTTCGAATTTCAAATTTGCTAAAAGAAAAAAAAACAAGATTCTCTATCCATCGTTAAAAGTATTTAAACAATAGAAAATTCAAATTGAAATCGCAAGTGATTTTGTGATTCGGAAAAATAAAGAAATATGTATCATTACGCAATAATTGTAAAACTTACTCCTCATAGTTTCCAAAGAATTGGACGCACAACATGAGATTATTGAGTATGAAAATTTTTGGATTATTATACATGGTTCTTCTGAGGATCATCAATTCTTCGTCGCACGAATCAATGAATTCTGGCAAAAAGCTGGGTCTTGGCGAACCGATGTCGTCCTGTGCTTTACCACCATGCTTACGACCATTGACCCGATCATTTTTATATTTATTTTTCGATTTAGCGTTTCCCATTTTTAAACCCGACAACATTGAGCATGTGGGTGTGTCTTATTAATTGATGACACCAATCAAATTCACTGTCATCACACAATAAATATTTGTCCGATTCACAAACACGTCATTTTAATATTTATATTTTTACTATTGTAATTATATTTTTTTACACTAATTTCTTTTGTTCTATTTTTAAAATCTCTACGAAGCACTAATGTGGTCGCGATCAAACTCATTTAGATTTCAACTCGCTATACCCTATTCATACTGGACACCAGTCTATCCTTTTATCGTGTTCACAGGGTGCTTTTAATTGGTCGCTCTTATCAGATCGATAAACCACGATCGTGGAAATTCATAGATACCTTGTTCGCCTATATCTTATAAAGAACAAGGCCGTTTTCACTAAAAATTATCCTCACGCGGATCCCCTCACGCGTCCCCCGTCAGGTCGTACAGGGATCGTCAAATTAAACGATACTGACAAATATTCTTATTCAGATTTTTATTTTAACATACTATATTTTACAACGGAATCATTTGATTATTCTCAGATTAATATCATGACAGTATCACTTGATAATCACAATCCGGACAGTCTACCATGACAACCAGATAAATATCAGTGTAGCATTTTAGTACAACAAAATTTTGTATTTTCATTAATTTCAATTTACAAAAATTTCTTCGGGTTTTACATATGGACAATGACCAAGAAATCAGTATTTATCCGTCATCAATCTAATTTATTGATATCCCAGATCTTCCTGACATCAGTCCGTTCCACTGCACCTGACTTAGTTACAACAACGGTAGATGAGATAAAAAAATTCAATGTCCTCCAATAATTCTATCGTGGATAGCATCCGCCTTCTTTTCTTTCAAAACTTCGTGCGGCTTTGTGACGTCACTGCTCGATACTTCTATCTGCGTTGGGATTAACGTCTAAGAATTACGATAGGTCGTTTCACCTTGTGAGCTCATGCTATCGATATATCGAATTCAGTTTCGCAATCGATCTTTTTTCACAGTACCCCAGCGCTGGCTTCACTCATGAAATAACGGTCATACTCTTTGTTTCTCAACGGCACCTAACTTCACGTAACTGATCTTAACCTTAAGTGGATGACTTGGCTGACTAATTAAAGAAAAATGAAAGCAAAATGGCATTTCATTGTTTTCGATCAAGTGATTAAGTGTACATGAAAAATTGATTTACTATGATCAATGCTATTTTATTGATTCGGTATTAATTATTTTTAGTTATCAAAACATGCATTAGGTACTTTGCTTCACAAGTATGGCGCAATGCCTGGAAAATCATTTATTATTCCAATGAATGTTACAGAAATAATCTTCCTGATAATTGAAGCACCAGGTATCTTAACGTGGTAGTTGTTTAGGCTTCGTATATCATGATCTGTATTTACGCGTAAGAATAATTGAAGATCCGAGACACGTTCCCTACGTCACAGATAAGATTATCGAAGCAGCGACGCGTACGTAAAAATGCGTCTATCTGATCAACGCATTAAGCCTGGGTATATAATCTCTATAAGATTATACCGGTTGCTTGTAGAAGTCGCAGTGTTGGTAATTAAATTAGAATTTTTTTTCCACCAAGCTTTTCAGATGCTTCGTCAATGCGAAATATTTATAAGATTTATTTTAGGTGTCAACGATTTGAAAAATTGTAATTGTATCTTTTTTTTTTAATTTTATTAATTAACCCATTTTATATCCACTTTCTCCATTCCTAATATTCGACCTAATCTAATCTTTGACGTAAAAAAAATCTTCATTTCGACGAAAAGACCCATAACTATCCTCTGATTAACATCGTATCTGTCACACCCAATGAAAATATCTGATGCAAAATTTTCAATAATGAAATGCCATTTTTTGGGATTTTATAATTTAAAGTAAAAAATATTTCTCTTAAAGGTCGAACCTGTACATTGGACTTTTGATAATATTGAACTGAATGAAGACTCGAGTCCAAGTGAATTACGACATCTGGGCGATTTTCTTTCCAAAAAACATTTCGATCTTGTCATCAATTTGCCAATGTGCAATGGCGGCGTCCGACGAGTCTCCAGTTTCATGACTCACGGTTATCGTACCAGAAGACTTGCAGTTGATTACTCAGTGCCTTTGGTGACCGATGTCAAGTGTGCTAAACTTCTTGTGGAGGTGAGTCAACATTTAGTGGGTTCGATGAACGCGACGATAAATAATTCCGATACAAAATATTTTTCGCTACGAGATTGGGTAGGCTGATGGAGTGAGGGTGGGGGGTTAAAAGATTCACAAAGAATCAGATTTTTATACTCAATCATTTTTTAATATTGGAGCATGTTCATGTCATTCATTTTTTAAGACCGAGGTACCATTTCTGTAAATACATCTTTTTTATTATTATTATCTACATACAGTAGAGCAAGTATACTTGGCCTCGCAAGATCTTAAAGATTAGCGCTTAGCAATGTCTAAATTCTCGTAGCTAGGTGAATACCTTATTATCTTCTATATGGATGTCATAATCAGTTACCAATATAACTCTGTTAGTAACATTTTTTAATATGGATTATTCATTTATTGAAAAATAATTAATTTGAGGGCAAACTGTACCTTAAACTTTATGATTACATGAAAAGATCTAATTACATTGGTTATTTTAATTTGATTTTTTAGGGTTTCGCAGCCAATATTATCATTAATACTCATGGTTTCCGGATGGAAGCCTTTCTGTGCTCAGCTTCGTGCAGACGTTTCGCAAACGTTTCAGTCTGCATCATCAGGGCCTAGGAGCCTCCTAGCACGAACGCGGCTTCCGTCCGAAAACCATGAGTATTAATGGTTATTTTAATCATTTAATTCCCTAGGCGTTAAGACTCCTGGGTAGACGTGCACCGCCCATGAAGACACATACGGATTGCATAACCTCCAGGACGTTGATAAAACTCCCAGGATTCATTGATGTCCACGTTCACGTTCGTGATCCTGGTGCCGAGTATAAGGAAGATTTCGCGTCGTGTACCGCTGCCGCGCTAGCTGGCGGCGTCACGACAATATTTGCAATGCCAAATACGAATCCCGCCATTGTGGATGAGGATTCTTTTGCAATAGTGAAGGAGGTAGAAACGCGAATGAAATATTTCAAAAAAGTGTATGAAATTTTTGAAAAAAAAAAATATACTGTGATATTTTGTTCGTTACAGAGAGCTGAGAAACTTGCCAGATGCGATTACGCCCTCTTCGTCGGCGCATCCTCGAGCAACTACAGCACAATTTCTGAATTGGCTTCAAAAGCTGCAGCCTTGAAGATGTACCTTAATGAGACGTTCACTACTTTACGGTTGACCAACATCAGCATTTGGTCTAAGGTTCGGTTTCAAATGCATCGTTAACTGTTGTTGTGCTGCTCGCAAATACGACTCTTGCGATATTAACTTAATCCCATTCGAGGAATTGTAATATCGGGTAGCGTAGGTGATAGCAATTTCTTCGAGAAAAGTATTATGACGATTCTGATCGCCGCAATAGACTAGGGAGAAATTCATTAATAATAAATATATCTTTTATTATTTTATTAAAGTCCATTCATACCTGTCAGATGTAGTATTAGCTATTCAAATATCACAAATGTTAAGCGATAATGCTTGTTTTTCAGCATTTTGAAAAGTGGCCAAAAAAATATCCAATTTGCGTACACGCCGAGAGTGAAACAATGGCAGCAGCTCTGCTGCTAGCCAGCTTCTACAACAGACCCATCCACGTCTGTCACATATCTCGCAAAGAGGAAATCGAGATAATCGCTGCAGCCAAAGAGAAAGTACGTTATCTTGAATCATCTAAAAAGTATTATATGATAAGGCTCAATTATTATATTTTTTACAGGGTATGCCAGTGACGTGCGAAGTGTGTCCTCATCATTTGTTCCTCTGTGAAGATGATCTGGAGCGCATAGGTCACGGCCGTGGTCAGGTACGGCCCGTTCTTGGAACAAAAGAGGACCAGCAGGCTCTCTGGGATAACTTGAACCTAATCGATTGCTTCGCTACTGATCACGGTAATACTATAGTACTCGACTGTTATCATTCCGTAACTCTTGATTATATTTTGATAAAAAATAATACAATATCAATTATAGCGCCACACACCGTTGACGAGAAATCAGGCAAGAATCCACCACCTGGTTTCCCTGGTTTGGAAACGATACTGCCACTACTACTGAATGCGATGCATGAGGGCAAACTCACTATGGAGGTACATTTAATTATAAAGCTTACATACGTCATGAAATACGGATGTGAATTATTATTCCTCATCGGTTTAACGTTGTAGCGAGTTGCTAATCTCACGTACGATATGTTTAGCGTTGACGACCGGAAATGAGTAACGATACTTTTATGTTCTGTTCATCTTTCAGTGTCGTGAAGAGTACTTAAATCCTGCTCACTTGAAGTGAAAGGAAAGGGAAACACGTTATCAGTGAAGAATTGCCAGTTAAAAGTGATAAAAAGAAATATTGAAGATATCGCAGTTATGATTATTAGTCGTCACTTGAAGCTAGCGAAAAATGACATTTCTTAATTTACCTTGAATACTCATATCAACCGTACGCAAAACTAAGCTTAAGTTTTATATAGACCCTTTTATCTTAGTGCTTTGATAACGAATTATTTGATCAAGACTAGTGGCTCTCGATAGTGTATAGGCATCCGTAGACATGAGATAGTTATCGAAGCAAAAAAATTGATAGAACTAAAGAAGGCCGAAACTAATCGTTCTCATGTGAATTAACTTTAGGTTATTAGTAAATTACATAATTGCTGCCATTTTGACTTGCAGGATATCGTAGACAAGTTTCACAAGAATCCAAAGCGTATCTTCAACATTCCTGATCAACCTAATACCTACGTGGAGGTTGATATCGATGACGAGTGGATCATTCCTGATGCGTTACCGTTCACAAAATCTAAATGGACGCCATTTGCAGGGATGAAAGTTCGAGGTTCCGTACACAGGGTTGTTCTAAGGGGGGAAGTTGCATACGTGGAAGGTCAAGTTCTGGTGAACCCTGGATTTGGACGTGATGTCAGAAAGATACAAGCTAAAACAAAGCATCAGCCAACGTCGCATCCGCCTAGCGTTGAAATCGTTGCTGGAAGTCGGCCAAATTCGGCTCAAGATGACTGGTGGCCAAATGATGAAAAATATGGGCATTCGGGTAGAGATGATGCTTATGATTTGGATCAGAAGGAATTTCTTGATTACAATCATATATTGCAACCACCGCATCACAAGTCTAACGTTCACTTTGCTTTGGAAGGCGAGTCTAAAGAATATTTGAGAACGAATTACGGCCAACGATCCTTATCGCCATTACTACTCACAAACGCCATTCGCTCTAAGAGCGACAGCAATCCTAATCTTTTTGTTCCACCGCTTCCTCCGACTCCTCATGTGAATGCTACCCACGGATTGGCTGGGCATCATATACTTTCTGTTGATATTTTTAGCAAGGAGCAACTTAACGATATCTTCAATTTTGCTCAAACGCTTCGTGTTTACGTGCAGAAGGATCGACCTTTGGATCATATACTAAGGGTGATTGTTTAATCGTAAATCAATTTTCTAATTCGGTCCACAATTTTTCTTTTGGAATGAATGACATTTTTTTTCTTCAGGGAAAAGTTATGGCTTCCATTTTCTACGAAGTCAGTACGCGCACTTCTTGCAGTTTTTCCGCTGCGATGCAACGCTTAGGTGGTCGCGTTATTTATATGGATGGCACCACTTCGTCTGTCAAAAAGGGCGAAACTCTGGAAGGTCAGTGACCTCGTCTCGCTTGAATGCACGATAAACATTTATTTTGTAATTTATTTAAAAATTCAATTATTTTCATGCAGATTCTGTGGCTGTTATGGCTGGCTATGCTGATGTCGTTGTCCTAAGACATCCTGAACCTGGGGCAGTAGCAGTAAGTCAATACCCCCAACTATAGGATTCAGAATGTATTTTTCAATGCGTTGTATTATTAATAATTATTTATACAGCGAGCTGCACAGCACTGCAGGAAGCCGTTGGTGAATGCCGGCGATGGTGTTGGCGAACACCCTACCCAGGCCCTCCTTGACGTGTTTACGATTCGTGAAGAAATCGGTACCGTTAATGGACTTACTATAACTATGGTTGGTGACCTTCGACACGGTAGAACAGTTCACTCCTTAGCCAGGTTAGTAAATCTATTTAGAAGTAAGAAATTTGATAAATTACAAAATTACCACACGTTAATTCCAAATTAAGTTATTCTTGCGTAACGTTACAATAGTTTTAAAAATACAGGCAATATGATTGTTTAATTATAATTTTTTTAAAAAAATACCATTTTTTACCCACTTTCAGATTGCTTACTCTTTACAACGTACAGTTGCGTTACGTGAGTCCACCGGGACTAGAGATGCCAGATCACGTGATAAACTACGTGGCGAAACGCGGAATTTCACAAGAGAAATTCACAAGTCTTGAAGACGTCCTTCCGGATACCGACGTTCTTTACATGACACGCATACAACGGGAACGCTTTGCCTCGCAAGAGGAGTACACTAAGGTACGTTCTTAAATTCCACGTGAGTGCAATACTAGTGAACCTGTTAGTGAATTTAATTATCCCATATTTGTTTACACAAGACAATCGCAATGACTGAATGATAAAGAAATTACAAGTTGGTCGTAGTCGAAGGATAATCAATCAGGATGTTATTGTGACAATCAAAGATTCCCGAGGACACTTATTAAAAATCTTGAATCATCATCTAACTCAATATACAACTATATAATGACATTTAATTCACTATGATTGATAATACGCTAAGATGTTAAATATAGAGCTTATGTGCTTCTAAAAGTTGATAATCCCTTTAGAAGTATTCTAGTTCATTGTTTTTTCTATTAAGGTCTGCGGCCATTTCGTAGTGACCCCACAGATAATGACACGTGCCAAAAGGAAGATGGTCGTGATGCATCCGCTTCCTCGAGTCTTCGAAATCAGCGCTGATTTCGATACAGATCCTAGAGCTGCCTATTTCCGTCAAGCAGAGTGTGGTGTTTACGTGCGAATGGCGCTGTTAGCAATGGTACTGGGACGTAGTTAAAAAACAATAAAGTATCTGTCTGCGTCAATTTTCTACCTACACGAATTTAAATAAGTGATGAATACTTAAGTAAGGCATGATGTGATCAATTGATAAAATATACATTGCGAAAATACAATGCGTATTATAATGTCCCTTCCATACTAATATGGGTACTATAAAAAAGTTAAATCTAAAAGGCTTAGATCAAGAAAAAAGTATAGATGAAATAGAAGTTCATAGGGATGGTATACGTAAATAAGGGAAATATTTACACTTACAATTAGTGGGACGTTCCGAAACTATCGCAGGCGCTTAACAGCGACATCTATTGAAATTTTCTGGAACTAATAAAAATGCACGATGCGAAAATACATGTCTTAAATTCTCTTTCCACGTCCCCTAGAGGGATTTTCCGGAACTATTCTAGATGCTTACTTTCTTTTCCAAAAATGGTTGCCACGTCAGATTTTCAAAATTATTGTGCATCGTTTCACCGTAAATCTGCATCTTAACTGATACACTCTGATATGAAATAGTTTCACTGATATACAATGCAATGTAAAAGCTATGCATTATGCTGAAGTACATTGGACCTTGAGTACCATATTATTGCTTAAGTGCCCTAACATTACAAAGAGTGCAGCCGCGTCATCAGCTTTTTTATTCTCCTTTTATTCATTTCCTTGATTAGATATCGTTTGTAGGAATGCGGATTGCCTGTTTGCTAACGTGGTAAAACGATAATCCTTCGCTGGTGGTGTTTTATAAAACAAAAAATAGCGTATGAGAGAGCGTACGATAACATTGACGTGTATCAGGCACATTTGATATTAATACAAATCAAGCTTTGACTCGACTCATCAACTCAAAGTTCCTCAAAATTACACATATGTATAATACATTCATGTGAGTAATACAATTAGTGTACTAACGAGTAAGAACTAAATGCAAAAATATCTAATGTTATTAGTTATGTATAAATTATGTAATCGTATTGATTGATTTAGCAATTTCATTGTGTTTTTTTTTTTTGTTACGAATGATTCCAGAAACCATAAATTATCTAACAGACGCGCATGCGAAAATTTGTTACCGAATCCTTGCGCAATGTGAAAGTCGTTTTAAGTAAGATTGTATTTCTGCTAAAAGATAGTATTGCGAAATTTTTTTTATTATTGTTGCGCGTGAGCAATACCTTGATCATTTCGATCGATATCGGAGAAATCTAAATCTTATGGAGTCTAGATCATATTCTTAAACTTTATATGTATCTTCATATTTCTTATTTTCAATCTTCTCAATCTTCATACCATCATTTTATTAACTAAATGAAACACAGTGAAAGCCATTCGTTTCTTCTTTTCAGAGAGATTTATTCCTTCGCCGATTTTAAACGTCACTCGTATCTTTCTCTTAATACCACGTATAACAATCTGTAATTATACCTGTACAGTGTGAAACATAAATTATATCAAATTGTATTTCAATGCTGAGGCATAGTTGCCTGTAGGAAAGACTAGCTGTAGCATCGAATATATATAATATTTTCGTAATTTATATAGACGCCAATAAAATACATAGGTAATTATTTAATTATTATTAATTAATTACGCTCAGTAATGGCATTAATGACGGTACAGTTATTAGTCTTATAAATGTATCAATACGTATCGGTCTGTAACTAAATCTAAATAAATTTAAGTAATTGAGCATGTTAATGTATTGCAATAATAATAATAATAATAATAATAATAATAATAATAATAAATCTGGATTTTACAGATTGCAGATAAAAAATGACAATTCGTGGAAAAATTGTTCATTCAAAATTTTTTTAACGGCGAAAAATCTTCACTCAAAAATATACATTCTCGCAGTTAGATACTACGTGATTCATTAAAATGATGCTAATTAATTCGTGCGTCCCTTCAATTAATTAACCCTTCATTAGGCGCGTAAGATTTCGTAACGCCAATAGGCGCGTGGGGTCTCTGGGTACCCTATTTTGTTAATGCAATATTTTCGTCTCTAATACAGGTACAGAAGTCTACGCTGAAAATTATTATTTTCCATACATCCTACATCAAGGATTGACAGTTTGCTCACCTTAAATTCATCGTTAATCAGAAGATGGCAGCACCGAACAAAAATTATTGTATCGATGGCGAGGAAAATGAGAAGGCTGAGGTCTTCAGGGCCCCCCGCGCCTAATGAAGGTTTAATTAATAATTTTCACTGTCCCACAGTAATGTCGCCAGCGTACCACAAAATAAAAAAATAAATAATAATGTAATCCACACGTGTATACAAAATCCCCCACGTGCATGGGACTAGTATAGTAAATAGCAACTGACCTATGAAATCACAAAATAAAAAAAAAATGCAGAAAACGAAAGTAATATATATCCACAATTATGTAAAATAAAGTGGACAATCGATCACAGCATTAGATAATAATAGCAACAATAAAACATGAAAGAAGACTATCAAAATCTATACATAAGATAATGGAAGATCTGTCTCTCATATAATTAACGAATTTCGATAAAGGACACAGATAATCTATGTGCGAGATCGTACAATGTGAACTATCAGACGATAGCATCTCTTTGTATATCGCAATCCATCGTTCCTATAGGACACATATCGGACGCCAATGATTTGCGATCGCTGCGTCTTTTGCGTCCCGTTGGTGGAATCTTGAGTTTAAATTTTCGTTTGACCCCGGAATTTTTCTTTCTGCAAAATATGATTGATTTATCAAGAACACCGTGTAGGTAAAAATTCAATGTGTAATTTTTAATACGTACTGGTGTCGGCAATCGATAAATATTCCCATTGAGAATAAAACTATTATTGCGACTATGATACCAAGTACGACGACTATCAAAGTCCCTATGGCCTCCTCCTCTTCGGGTGTCAGGGGCAGCTCAGTTGTTGACCATGACACATCTGAAATGGAATGTAAAATAAAAAACAATCCATATAAAGTCTCAAATCAAGTACGAATTTAATTGATGTATAAATTATGCCATTATGCGAATTTTGGAAATATTTTTTTTAACAAGTAACGATGCTAGACCATGTTTATGATCTTATGTCAATTAAAAATATGAGATCTATTGATCACCCTGTATCTAAATTCAGCGCGAAATAGAAAGTCCGTTGTAATTTCTGTTATATAAAATAACCTCGTAACAATGGCACTTCATTTCGCTAGCTTTTATTATTCGCTCTTGTTCGCCTACCATAAGATACTATCAGTGTCTGCCAGGTAAATATTACATTACGGTACTACACCGTACATGTCCTACAGTAAGTTTAGCATATTTCATTAATATAATACATAAGATATTATCGGTATTTATCAGGTAAATATTATATTACGGTACTATACCATACATATCCTGCAGTAAGTATAGCATATTTCATTATTATAATACATAAGATATTATCGGTATTTATCAAGTAAATATAACATTACGGTACTATACCATACATATCCTACAGTAAGTATAGCATATTTTCATTTATGTAATACATCTCAAGTAATAGTGCAATTATGGTTTTGGCTCGAATTAAATTCTTCTATCGTATTCTATATCGGCTTTCATACAATAAAATTTCTTATCGGTACGACATATTTCTGATATTGGATTATCCAAATAATCAGAATGATCAAAGACGATGGTGAACGATAACTTATCAATCTTTGCATAAAAATAAAATCGGGAATTTCCCTGAAACATATATATGTTTTTGGTCCAGTAGTTGATGTGATATATAATTTTTTTATCTTTCACGAACAGTAAGTAGTATATATATATATATATATAAAGGTAGATGGGGTAGGAGGTACCCCTTAGGGAAATAATACAGTGAGAACAATTTTAAATATTTCATGATTTTCTACCCAGTTTAAGAAATATAAGATTCGTATAAAATCAGTGTTATAAATAAATAAATAAATAAATAAATAAATAAATAAATAAATAAATAAATAAATAAATAAATAAATAAATAAATAAATATATATATTTTTTTAACCTGGGTATCGTCATTATTTTATGGGAAGTTCATCTTACCCCACAGGAAATCAAAGATCATACACCATAGTCGAAATTATGACGTTAGTGGTACGTAAAGTGCGACCATGAAAATTGTACGAGGAAATTTTCCAATCAGCCGACTTCGATTATTGACGTCATAGAATAATTTTGGTCCTCCCTGAGGACCATCCTGGCATGGCCAGCTGCACGTACGCCACCATCGAGCTTAGACTTTAAGTCCCGACAGGAAGTTGTCTGGTTTAGGACACTTGCGGAAACTGATACCATTTCCATAAGTCATGCAAAACGCTTCTGACGTCATTGCAGCGTGCATTTCGTTTGAAATTTTTTCTACCGTGACTGTACCGTCCAACTGCTATACATTGTTGTATCAGAAATATTAGCCAATGATTAATTATCACGCAAATGAATCATCAACATTGATCCATTGTACATGGCAATTCTCATAGTAAGAAGATAATAAAATTTTTCAAAAATTACATAAATTATTTATATCGCTATATTAACGTTATTAATAATTAATTACCACGCGTCGAAACTCCCTGGAATATAATAATATGCATTAAGAGTGTATCGACTTAGTTACGCTTCGCGTATGTTAATTGCTGCGTATGAATGTCAGTGGCTATGATAAAACACGACTCCGCATTTTTCTAATACCAATCGTCAACATACTAGCTAACGTGGCATGTGTAATAATGATAATAACTAAGAGCAATAGACACGAGACTTGATAAATAATAAAATAAAAATCAATATAATTATAACGTATTAAATTGGATAACGAATGCATTGAAAATTTTCTAAATATTTTTCTACGTCACACTATACGGCTATACCCTATGATCTGGTAGAAAAAAAATACGATGCTTTTATTATTACCAATAGTTACTTTCTTTCCGATCTAAAATTATATTAGGCTGTGTTAGTTATTGAGAGAAAGGTTTCTCGTACTCGTGAAACGAAGAAACGATGTTGGTATTAATTTTTGTCAGGTACCAAGAGAAAGGGGTTATGTTCGCTAAATGAAAATCGTACCGATCGTTATGAGAAATTGTAGAAGAGAGGCGTGTATGACATTGAACAGATACGTATGATAGGCTTCCGATTTCATACGTTGTGAATTTTCCGAGCCAGAACGAAACGGAACGCATTATACGAACGTGAGGTGTTTATGAGCTTTTAAACGAAATTTCATTTTAAAAATTAACGAACGATCAATTGCGACACTGTCAAGACTTGCCGGAATATTGCATTGTGCATTTTTGTACGATTATTGACTCGCGTGGTGGTTGTGAAATTCGACTAATTTCATTTGAAATTACAACTGGATATCGTTACCTCAGGATATGGTAATATCATTTAAAAAATAACTGTTTTTGTTTTCTCTGTTCCAGATTATATGTGACTATTTTTAGATAAAATAATTATATCGCTGCATGCTTGTCGTTAACGATGTTTCGAGAGTTCAGGGAAAAAGTCAAATTCCGTTCCGTCGAAATTGTATACTCGTTACGTTACAAGCTAATAATCAATATGACAATGATAATAAATAATCAAGAAAAAGTCTTGTAAGATTTTATTCGAAAAAGCATTATACCGACTGTCGGTAAAAAATGAGTAAAATAGTGAAGGACAAATAAAAATATTGATAATGGCCGTAGACGATATAAAAAAATAAAATATATGCATACCTTTAACAGAATTAACCATACTGCCGTTGACACTGCCGTTTCTCTCCATGGCTTCAGACTTGATCTTGACCGATCGGTAGAAACTAAGGTAAAACGCTTTAAAAGTAAAACTGCACTAAATTAAAATTGACGGAATATCAGCGCACTTTTATTACAACGTCATATATTATTTGGCATAATATTATTTAGCGTTTAATTAACACTTGAATCAATATACTTTCCACTTTTTTTGCAAACGATTCACTTTTTCTTTTTTCTCTCGAACTAATGTTATTTTCACTTTAACTATTCTTCAGTCTTATACATATTCTATAACGAATTAACCGGTTCGGAATCTGGCCGTGCACTGTCGGTCATATGGCTGTACTCTTTCTGTCGTGGCATTTGCTGTTCTACACGAGTTCCTACAGTGGCTCCGAAGAGTATCGAGAACAGAGTAGAGGAGAAACGAAGTGAGAGCTGAAGTCTCTGACGGTCAAGTCGACATTGCTTCCCATTCCCATTTCCATTTCCATTCACCATGCAGGTGGACTAGGCGGTACGTATTGAGACGGAGACACATATTTGTACAGTCCTAATGAAAATCCTTACAGTGCATTACCGAAGTCTTCGGATCAGCTAGAAACTGGGAGTCATAGTGGAATTTAGGAAGGCAGTACCTAAACAAATGAAAAATATGACCCAAAAGGGGCTGGGTCGAGCGTGAATGAAGGCAGAATGCTGAGAGGGTCCGATGGGTTTGCCTGAGAATTTTACGTACGGATTAGCCTGTAACGGTGAACTGAATATATTTTGAAAAATTTGTAAAAAATATTTTACAGTTTTTTTCTACTCTCATCAAACGGTACAAGGGATTGGTATGTATGATTATTTTTGTCTTTATTTTTTCTACAGAACGCAGTTGAGCTATTGTGATTAGTTGAGGATCTAGTGACGGAGTCTGTGCAAAATGCTGCTCGATTTGGCTCAATGGCCACTTAAATAATTCAATCATCAAAGTTTCAGTGGCTACAAACTGAAACTGCTCGTGGCGGTTTACGATTAATTTCCTGTCCAGGACGTTCCTCGTGCTGTCTACCAAGTTGACGTATAAATCGACTGTTATGCTGTTAAGAATTGAATCCACGTGATATGCATTACTTACATTAGGATTATAGCGTACGATCGTCTAGACCAAACAGTACCATGAATTTTTTAATTTTCAATTATAGCCATACACTCGAAACACTGCAACCTGTCAGTTCTCAAAGTAGATGTTGGATTTAATCTCTGCTTGTTAATTGGCAATGTTAACTTGCGTCTCAAATGCGATAACTGCTACAAAACATCCTATAATTGGCATTATACGACTCGAGCTACTGGAAAAGAAACGATGAAAACAATAAATTTACGATTCCATTGTCCAATTCATATGGTGAACTGAGTATATACACTTTTTTCGACGATTGTGAATTTGAACGTTCAAAAATTCAAGAGGGTTTCAAACATAGAACTTTATTAATAAATACGTTTTATTTTTTCAAAAGTTCGTCAATTACAATGATGATCGATACCAGTATTTATCAGTTTAAATATATTTATACGTTTGATGAATTTATAGACACTTTATTTATTCATTTATCGAACCTGTCAATAACTATACATATTATAAATATACTTCTTATCAATTTTCTTAACCCAGAAGTAAGCACGTGGAGTGCCTAGTAACTATAAGACACTCCAACTAAATGCCTTTTAAATATAGAATAACATGGCACGTCCATCATTAGATTATGCCTATAAATAATTGTGCAATAAGAATAAAATTGAAGATTCTAATACGCTTATCATGAAATTACTACCGCTTGTGATAAAAAAATTAATATACACTGCCGTTTATCTTACGAATGTTTTTACACGTTAAAAATTAATTAATTCAATTATCTTCCCCCTCTGTAATGAATATATGAAAAATACGCATCAGCGCCGTGTAAAAATCCGACTACGCCACTGAGTAGCTGTAACAAAGTAAACGATGAAAATAAAACAATGGTGATAACTATAAAATTAATTAAAGGATTAATTTAATTAATGATATACTCACATAAGCTGCTGTCATAGCGGGATAAACGTCGTAACCAGGAGTCAAGAGATATTGAGCCCAAAGAAACATTTTTGTTGAAAAAGCCAAATACGATGCTGAGCTCATATAGAGAAAGCATGCCAGAGAGTTGAACATCAGTTCCTGTTAAAGCAAAGGAAAGAAAAAAAAATCACATAAATATTTCAACCTGATAACAGGAAAATGTCAAGATAACAATTCACTCACGAAAAGCGATGACCGAACGAGCCTGTATGATTTCTCAGAGATAACGTAGCAAGCGAGAAGCACAGAGGAAGTGAGGAAACAGGCGGAAGCCGTTGTGAGCGAACCTTCAAATGCTGAGCCAATGGTGGCACTATACCTAAGTCCGTAATTGATCAGCAGACTTTGAATAAGACCGCTAATTATCTGAAGTAAAGATAGAAAAAAATATTGAAACGACCTGTACACACCAAGAGAATAATTTATTTAAAAAAAATTACCGTTTCGCTTATCTTGATTATACCTGGTGACGTTTTCAAAAATTCAATATGAATGCATGTACAGCATCTGCAAAAGCAACACTCGATCCCACCTGCACCGTGACTTCCGGAAGACATTCTGATCACCGGTCCAGTACTGCTTCTGCCCATTCTCAATTCCTTCGTTTATCTAATAAAACTCGTTGGGGCCTAGTGGGCTCGTTAAACGTATACGTTAATTAAGAAACTTCCGGTATGCATTTACTTTATAGGTTTGTTCCTTTGTGTGTATTCTTTGTTTTAAAATATCGTACGATTCAATTAAATTTTATTTATATATTTTTATATCTCTCACAAGTTATTATATAGATCTGTATTTGGATTATTATAAATTGATAATTTTTTTTTTATATTCGATTATTCCTATTTATAACAACACATACACGTGCGTACGTTCGCCTTTTGGCAGGCTGTTCAAAATATATTTATTTTGTCAAGAAATGAAGATTATCTTCAATTTTTATTAATTGCCCGATGTTTATCGTAGAAAGATCCAATTTTTATTAAAATTCCACTGCATCTGAATGCATTTATGTTAGATATACGTTACACGTGTGTGATCTTTCAGACTTTCAAATGAACTGACTTCTCCCTTGGTCTTTTCGTGGATGCATACACGATGCACGCGTGTCGTTGCACCCCCTGCGTTGCATATATAAAATGAGGGAACGTCTATTTCTGGCACGCGCCGGCAGGATATTATGGCGGGCAATGCAGATGAAAATAAAAAAAAAAATAAAAAATGTTAAGATCATTGGTATCGTTGAACATTCAATATAAAAATTGCATTTCGCTTATGATATAATTTGAATCTGCATTGCGCAGAAATTTTAGAAATTACATTCGCATGCATCGAATCCTTTGATATTTTATTACAGTCGACAAGTCGATTTTATTCAATATAAATATTACAATGGACACTCAATAAATAATTTTCATCTACATTATTATCATTATAATGTAAAATATGAATTTTTCTATGAAATATAAAAGCATTGTTATAGGAAGATTTATGATGTAACCCTGCAACACTCATTTATAGTTTTCATTAGTTAAGATTCAATGTATACATTGTGTTTCTGTTATTGTATATATAGTTTCTTGATTCACCGCAGTGAAGAATTTTCTTTCGAAAATCTTTCAACGAGGTTGACAAATGCCACAGTAGTTTATAAATATAAAAATATCACAAATATCAAAATCCGTGTATATAAAATAGCGAACGATCTTTCCGTGGCAAAAGTTTCGATACCCTTTCAAGGCGCAGTCTTTACTATTGATTAATCTGCAGAACAGAAAATTTCTGCAAGTTACTAAAACGCCGAGTCAAAAGCATTTGAGACAAAATACTCGTATTATGCAATAAGTACCAGTGTACGTGTACGAAATTTTTTGTAAAACCGTAATCTAAAAAGATTACACGTAGAAATATAGTATAAAGAAAAATCATGTAATTTCACAACTATTATTTGAATCACAAAACAGTACGCGGAACTGTTATGTATAAATTGTTAAAGCAGTGTCAAAAAGATCTCCAACAAATTTTGGAAAATTACTTTTCAAATTTAAAGTCCTCTATAAGTTCGGACCGCCATTATAGTATTGAGTAAATAAAGAGCTGAGTTGATTAGTCCACAAATCTGCAAATAATAATAATAATTTAAACAATAATATTATTAACCATAGTCAATATACATATATGAATAATATATTAACAATCAATCTTTTAAAAACTCACTGAGGCTCCCAACAGCAAATCGTGATCTTTCCAATATTTGTTATCGTTCACCCGAACCAACAATGTTAAGGAACATGCAAGTAGTAGACCAAAACCGATCGAATGGTATACCAGTTCCTGTATAAAAATTGGATATCAATAATCATTAATTTCCACATAATAATAAAATCAATCAGTCACTCACATAGACCGTTTTGGATATAATAGATTCCGTGGATATCGACGCCAGACAGGAAATAATGAGAATAAACGTGCCTATCATAAAGGTCGTGACGATAAGTAAAAAAAAAACATCGGCAGTCGTGTGGACGAATGTTTCATCAAATTGATGACCCATAATTCCCACGCAGACGATACCCAGAGCCTGAAACATGAATGTAATGATAAAATATATTAATTTTAAAAAAGAATGAATTGGTCAACCTTTCGTAATTTCGATTACTCTGTTACGAGAATACATCGCAATGCGTAATTCAGCTGATTAGACTTATCGTTAAATTATCAGTTTCCGGTTACTGACCAATTGTAGGAACTTTAGTAGTCCATTGAATGACTTTAGATAGCCAGTGTTGATAATGACGGCTGTAGAGTTCGTTGTTACCGTCGCCGTTCTAATGGTTACCGAGTGAGACATCATGAGAAGACTATTCGACGAATCTGAAAAAAATGTATCATTGATAAATTTTTTAAGACAAATCTGCGTATGAAAGTTATGAGGTCCACATAAAATATAATACAACGCTTGTCTTCCATAGTTGTTACATGATGGGGATCGTGAAGCAGGACTTTTATGGAAACAGGGACAAGGCCAAGTTTTCGTAGCACGTGACCTACTTTGAGATACTTTAGAGTGCTCACAGTGAACACGACTAAAATAGTCCTGGAGACCATAATTTTTATAAATAGAATCGCAGAATTTCGACTTTGAGTTTATCATGGCTAAAACTAATTTTTTTACTTTGAATTTTCATATTCATATATTCTTGAGCACTATTGGAATTGCGTTTTTGGGTATAGGTGTGACGCCATGGCGGAGCTTCATCGACGGTGGCGCCACTATGCCCTTTAAGGCGCGGCATGGAATCAATACGTACATCGTTGAAAGCTTTAAGAATTTTGATGAAACGTGAAATCCCGAAATATCAGATGATCTAATTGCATTTCGTTACACTGTTATCGCTCAAAAAATTTGCTGCCGTTTAATCTTATTAGTTACAACGTAATCATATGTGAATGACGAAAAAATACAAATTGAAATTTTCACAGATGATTGAAATTTGTATTTCACTGAAAACTTATTCTTCTACACACCTACTCTAATAATATTACACTAAGTTTTAAGAAGGATTACACTAATACTTTAGAATTAATAACTTCAAACGAAATCAGGGAAAATCGTATCTCATTAATCCTCCAATTCCAAGAATAATGTATGTACACATCTGAACATAGGTACATATATTTGTATGCATATAACACATTGGCATGTCGTCATCGGTTATATTTAAAAGCTATATCAATAGCCTTGCGTGTATCTAACTCTGACAGTTCTTTTTTTTTTCTAGTATTTCCAAGAACCTCAAAAGTTTTTAAAAAACAATCTACAAAAGTGTCAGTCTACATTCATATTTATTTCACAAAAACGTATACGAATAAACAATATTACAAACAGATCTCGACGATCAGAAGAAATAATTGGATTAATCAAAATCTATTGACACGGTTCCCAAACGTCATGATTCTATTTATGGAGCAAACGGTCACATTAAGATCAATTTAATTGTGACAAACGATGTTAATTATTCACGAAGAATCATCAGATCACACAATTAACCATCTCAGCATTATATTTCTGGACGAACTAACCTTATGGAGGAGTTGTTGAGATCCGGCGGCTGCCCGCGATTGACTGAAACGCACGCTTGCGTTATAACCTGACGCTTACCGTACAGAAGGTTGACGTCATTGATGATATCATATCGCCACACACGCCACCGAAATACATAAGTAAGATATAAACGGTGTAAGACAATCATTGATAAGCACTGGTATGCAGTCTCGCACATGGTAATACAGGTAGACATAAAGTTTCTGTGTATAAATAATAGAAATAATTAAATTATTTACAATTCTATGTATACATTTTTTTTTTCAAAATCATTCGTCAAATTTTGTACGTATAAACACTGTTTGACATTTATGGTACTCCCTGTATATAAGCCTTGGAATTTTATGTATTGAAATTTCACACTATCTTTTCGAGGTAGCTAAACGAATTCTTGAAATTCAATAATTCCAGTATCTGTCTTTTACATTGACGACAGTATTAGGATCTATCCATATGTGTCAAATATACAGTAGCATAGGTTGGGAGGTTAACACGTTATAGATAATAAAAATAGAAACGGTACTGGAACGCGTTCGATACTTTATTGATTAAAATTCCTAGTTTGGAAAATAAATAAAATTTAACGAATAGAGTATAGAGAACAATAAGAGAGAATTAGAATATCAAACAGTATATATGTATATCTGTAATATATATATATATATGATATAATAATACATAATTAATAACGATTATGTGTATTAGGTTTTTCTTTTTTTTTTTCACAAATAATAATGTTGTACAACACTTTCATTAGAATCGCTTGTTAAGTTAGGTAAATGCATTTTGATGCTATAGTAATTTTGTGTAAATACAATATCGGCGTCACGACGACAATATACAAAAAAGTAATAATGAAAAAGAAATAGGATGGATATTGATTATACAACAGAATATTAAAATTATGGACAGGCCTGTACATTTAATATTTAATTATAATTATTTTAATTCTCATTGTACAATTAATTGTCCGATATAAATGCGCCGATATTTATTATGATAAATCATAAATATTATTTTTGGACAACAAGAACCGTGCGATACATCATAGTTTTCAAAAGAAACACTTCATTGTATATTGACGTGTCGTAAAACTAACGTGGTAGAATTATGCGTAAAAAAAAAGTAAATTTACCGACGACATCTTGAAACAGTGAAAGACGTTATAAGGCACTTCGTGATTAAACAATATTTCGATACGAATGTTTCTTAAATAATTTAAGTGGTCGATTTTGAAGTCTATACAAAATTTCAAGATGGCGTTGGTACATTTAAATCATTTGAGGGATATCGATGAACAATGATTGTACTATTAGTAAGGGTAATTTTTAAAAAAATGTCCAATTTTCATAAATGAATACGAACGATATTGAAATTGGAAGATTTTCATGCCAGGGAAAAATGAGGATTAGTTAACAAAAAAAAAATATATAAGTTTGTATCCTATTACTCTAAGGTCTAATTTTGAAAAGATAAAAATGAAGAATAGCAAAATAGACTCGTTCTCTCGTAATTTCGATGTATTGATATATTTATATATTAATATACGAGACCCTTTAATGCGTAAACCATCATGCATGAATGTCCTACTTCAATAGTGTATTATTTATCGTATTTTGGTTCTCTTTGCTTTTCAGGAGATCATTCGCTACGACTTAGAGAATAAAACGTTCTTTGCATCAATCCTTAAGCCACGTTCACACTGTGCTAATTCCACGCATACTCACGTCGACGAATTTAATATATATCGAAACTGAAAGATATAGAAGCCCATTACAAATGTTACAGTTTATAGTTCATAACTAGAATGAATGTTCATTATGTTACTCAACAAAAATTAGTAACATGGCGTCACGTATAAAAAATATTCTGTGTACATTATTTAACGTATGTATATTTCGGCCATTTGCAATTTTACCCGATATATCTTAAATTCTTCAAAGAATTCGTGAGTAAAAATGTGATATAAATTTGCCCATTTTTCAATCTCCATTCCGTAATTGTTGTCTTCTTTAAAATCCAAGCGAACGATCACCATGTTTGTGGTGTAGACGGATTAAAACTAGACTAAAGCATAGGTACAAAGTGTCCATTTCGATACGCTACGAAATTCGTTCGCCAAGGCCATTCCGGACTAATTGTGGCCTCCGTCATTTCCGCTAGGTACTTTAAATACCTTCCAGATGGCGTTGCAATCGACGAATCGACACGGGAGTTTTTAAAGATCTGCGCAGTCGACTGAACTGTCAACGGAGTAGCACACGATTTTTTATTTTCATTGGGTGTTAGTATTTTTCCATTCAAGGTAAAGGAAATACGTTCCTGCTGCGTATGCAATGGTGTTAAAGATGCCAAAAACCTGAGAACGAAGAAAAAATATATAGTAATAATAAAATGCAAGGTCATTTGCATTACTAGTGAATTGAACTGTATTATACGTACTCCAGCAGCAATATTACCCGTTCTGTAATAATGGCCAAAAATCGCAGGCCAAACTGACAGTTGCGCAATAAACGCTGTTGCGTACAGAATAGTTACCAATGCTGTATTCAGTAATTCCTGTAACATATATATTTTTTAATAATGCTGATTATGAAAAATTTTATTAGAACTTACGGTAAGAATCCAATTAATTGGTAGCTTCAGTGTTTCCCGGATTGACAGTACGTAAACAAAGACCCAGATGAGAGTTGCTATGAATGCTGTCGATACAACGAATAGAAACCAGTGTGTGGCAGCAATATTTAGCGGGGTCGTACAGCTCATAATAATTATAGCAATTACCTGAAACAAAAGCGGAAGACATATGTTAATTAATTATGAAGGGTTTGATACTGTTATTAGTAAGATTTTTCTGCATTTAATAATTTTAAATACGAGGCAATTTAGAAACATATGATACGTCAAGATTATGTATTTCAAAGTAATACCTAAATTATATTGCCCTATTCAATTACAAAGATTAAATTACATTTGAAGATAAGATATTCAAAAGTCCAAATATCGTATTAGGATGAACTTCAAACAGCTTCGTTATTTTTTATTTTATTCTTCTGGAGTACACGTGACAGGCGTTCCCTTTTCCTTAGGCTCTTCGAGAACTCTGTATTATTCAGGCGATCTACTCTCTTGCGTCCTTCTCTCATTGCAAAGTTCCAATCGAATTTAGGAATTTTTGAATCCGACTTAATGCGGTTACTGAACTCATTTTGAATTTTGAAAAATTCTTTTTTATCCATTTCGCGAATGTCTGACAAACTCTTTTCGTGATTGTCTTCAAAAACTGGTCCTGTCATGAAATCACGTTTCTGCTGATCAGGAAATTCCAAAGATACAGCAGCAGAAAAATATTTTTCATGCAGCGCGCACTCCTCTTTGGCTTTAGCCAATTTTCGAATTCTCTCCTCTTGCTGTAATACCAAAGGACGTCTCGTCACTTCCAGTTCCTCTGGAACAAAATTCTTCTTCTTCAACAAAACAGTCTTCATCCTCTCATAATCGGCACGTTTCCAAATAGCCGCTTTTGACATGGGCACGTTACGTAACCGGCGCTCCTCTTCAATCCTTGCCAATTCTCTTTGTTCTTTCTGAAATCTTTCCCGAGCTTCTTCATGCTTCCTTCGGGCTTCTTCGGCGATTCTCGCAGATTTTCGTTCCTGCGCTTTACTATCACTCATCAGGTAGTCGTTCTGCCATTTTAAAAATTCCCGCTTCCTCGACAATTCATGAGTCACAAATTCGCGAAACCATACCGCTCTGTCGGTAAGTTCCTCGGTAAATTCCTCTGGTTCCACAAACATCCGAAAGGCGCCGTTACCGTCGCCAACGCCAATGAGACTCCGCATAGTAGGCAACACATGCAGATACAGTCCTGTTATAGACTTGCTGGAAATGGTCTGCAAGAATACTGGCTCCTTGGTATCAAAACGGATATCCCAAGTCTCCAGAGTGCCATCGTGTCTGGCTACTAAAAAAATGGCCGGTTTACTACTCCAGCTACAAGCTACGTAACGACAGGATCTTCTTCGCCAGAATAACGGACTGTCCAAAAAGTCATCTTTCCACACGGCGAACACGTGACCACCAATAGTTAGTAAAATTTCATGCATCTGAGGACATCTCTTTATATCAATCACGGGACCATCGTGAACTGCACTCCGATTTGTTATTTTGGAAATTTCAGATGATGCCACTTCGGTACTGAACTCGTGACCTTCCCAGGTGCAAGTCAGAAAATCTCCTTCCAGAGTTCCAATCCAGAACATTCTCTTGAAGGTGTCTTCCGATTTGTCCAATTTAAGGGAAAACCTTTTAACCTTGGAAAGATCAAACTGATCCTCTACAGATATATCGTGATAGATTTTTTCCAATAAAAAATTGGGAGCAGATGCGTGTAGACTAAGCGGTATGAAATTTGGACTTTCTTTTGTAAGCTGTATATCCACACGGTAAATCGGTTTAAGAATACCGTCCAAATTTTTCAAATTATTCTCGGTAACGGTATTAACGGTTTTCAATGTGGTTTTGACTGGCTTGGGAGATGAAATGGATACTGGTTGCCAGAAAAAATCCCAAAATGCAATGCAACCGTCTTCGGAAATCGTCATAAACTGAAGACTCGTTTCTTCGGTAAGTTTTGATAATTTACCATCAGACTCCACCTTATAGTTGGTCGGAAGCCAGTGAATTTTTCGAATGCTTAAGGAATGAGATTGAAGCTTGTTAGAAGCGGCAATCACGGGCACTCTTAATATCTTTGAAACTGACCACTCATCACCCGTATCACTCTGCTTCTCAAGAACACTTCGTAAACTGTCCGCAAGATACCAGATAACAATCTGTCCATTTTTACATCCTCCCACGATAATGTCTTCCCTGAAAGGACAAAAAGACAGTGAATTAACTTCCCTAAAATCCTCAAGTACAATTTTTGGATGCAAGTAATCCAAAAACGACCATATTAACGCGGATGAATTTAAATCGCACTTGGTCCAATGGGCTTCCCTTGACTTCTGTATCAAACCACAACGGGAAACGTGTGTGTAACAAACGGCAGCAGTTCCCGTGAGACAAGGATGCCAAGAAACATCAGATATAATTTTACCTTGCGTGAAGGTAAGATCAATAAAAGATTGATACTCTTCATAAACCATAGGATTTTTAGGTACAGTATCTCGTGCAGGATCACGAACAAGTTCAGTGATATCATTACTGTGCATATTGATAGCTGCGTTGTATCTGATAGTTTCAATCATCTCGTTGGCGCGAGATTCCAAAAATATTTCCAAAGGTTTTTTCCTCTCGACTATCACGTCCTTTTCCTCTCCTACGTCCTCTGCAGTTTCTTCCTCTTGCTCATCCTCGTCCTTATACTCCATTTCCGGAATAGTATACTCGTACTCATATTGACTCCAAACACGTTTTGGGTATCCAGGATACGTCTGAACGCTGACCTCCTGCCCTGGCAAATGAGTCTGAACGCACTTGGATATTAGATTCATAGAAATGTTGTCAAATTTTTCAAAACGAGGAACAATCTTAATGTAACCGTCTCTGACATCATCAGCGGAACGTCCGGCCAGCTGGCGAGTCTCTCCTAGAAGATGAGTCGGTAAACAGATCTCAACCTGGAACAGTGGCCTACTTTTGACAGCGAATGTCTGGTCGACCTCGAGCTCGCTGCCACGAGACACCCAGGATCTGGCAGTCTTGCGAACCATGTTGTCAACCTTGGCGATGATCTTCGTGGTGATTTCACGATTCCTACGACGTATCCTATCGCGAGCGTCTTCCGTCGAGCAGATGACGTAGCTGGTGGAGTCCAGCTCAGTGGAGGCGTATCCGATAAGGAAATACTCCCCTCCGTATTTCATGATTCTCTCACGAACAGACTCAAGACCTGAGCCATCTTGGTTTGCCAATCCTTTCACAAGATGCTGGGGAATGTACGCCCACGGATACTCAAGAAAAACATCTTCGCCTATAGCACAACCCAGGACGCGTTGTGTCTCTTTTGTCAAGTGAAGATGCACGGTGTCCTCAATACTTTCATCGAGTGCCAACCAACTCAGCTGCCACTCAACCTGCTTTCCGGACATTTTCGTTTCAGACTGCACATTACGAATGGAATTTCAGTACAGCTGTGACTAGAAATATTGATCAAACCTTTCTCCCTGTATCCATGCGTAATAAAGGAATAAAGGTGCCTTCATACGGATTCCATATTACACACACTAACCTTAAAGTATGTTCTACTTAAGTAATACTGCAAGGCAGTGTGTTGGTTTCAATGAAAATTGTTCCCCAAAGTACATTTTAATGTATCTTCCCGTATCGCATGATAAAATATAATTAGATAATCAACGAGACATAAGAAAAAAAAAACATAGAACAATGAATATAGGGTAGATTGACAGAAAAATTTTATAACGTTTTATAAAACTTGAGATTCCATGATATCCATCGGGAACAATATGCAAGGTAACGTAAATGTGGACGTGCGTCATTGTGGAATTGAACGCTCACGCAGGAATTTCTCCATTCGTTGAAGATCGAGAAGGAGCAGTCGTGTAACTAAATACGTGTATTACGTATCCCGGAGTGTGCGACGTGCAAAGTGGTCAATAAATTCCAGCCGCGATCGAAAGTCGTGAATAAAATAGACTCAGCCAGAAGAAAACGTTTCGGAATGAATCGAGAAAGGAGACGAGTAGAGGAAAAAGACAAAAAGAGAAACGTAGTTTCGTCAATTCCGCATAGAATATTCTATAGAAAGATCTGCTGTTGACCTTTTAAGATCCTGCATGCCCGGTACACGTACCAGAAAGCAACAAGCGAATGTCACTGACTCTAAATATACGCACGTGCGTACCGATCGTGCCTTTCGAAGAAAAAGGAAAATACTTCTGCGCACACGCGCTCGCGCAGCGACCGTTGCGACAGTTTGAATTTAGTACGTGAAACGTACACGCTGGTATATATGTACAAACATACATCAGTGCGAACTAAAAAGTAATAGCGAACGACGCGACGTAACACGTAAAAGAAAAATAAACGAAAAATAAATGTCGATTGGCGACTTTTCATCGCAGCGACGTAGATAGGTAATAGGTAGCCGTTTCTCTCAAGGATATCGCGTGCGTCGAATCTTCATGAAAACAATATTATGCGCTCGGCGTGTATCGCCACAATCAAGCTATCTACGTACGTGTGTGAATCCGCATCACTTCTAAGAATAGGAAAAAAATACGACAATCTCGTCACAGTGGAAATCATTTTATTAGATCATCGATTTCAGTATTCGAGTTATTGTCCAATTGCGGGTCAATTTCTGGTCGGTACGTTTCTGTCATAACGTCATTATAATTGAATTACCTAAATATAATCATTGTAAAATAACGATACTGCGTAAATATTTTTTTATTGTCATCTACAAAGTTACACATATATATTCAATTCCCGACACGTATCTACAATCATTTTAAAAAATTAGAGAGTTTTGTTGACTTCAATCGTCTCAACGGTGTTGAGCCGTCCAGATCCCATCCAAAGTAAAGCTAAATAATTGCCATTGGCTGTATGCAAAACAAACCGGACAAAGAAACAGAAATTTACAAATCAACGTGAAGGACGTCTCGTGGCGTCTCTCGGCAAAGAAAACATCAAATCTACACAAACGATCTTCTAACTCATAACCTTGTGAAACGTGATCTGAAATTCGCGTGGGTAAGTAAAGAGAAGAGAATAAAAAAATTGTTCTAACCACCACCTCTCGACTTGTTTGATTTGGCTCATGGCCAGGCCCCTCGGGTAGCCGGGGATCACTAATCAGCTTACCCCGGGTCTATGTTTACATTTCAAGCTGGCTGAAGAAGAGGAGAAAGAACATGTTTGGGGCTGACGAGCGGTGGTCTGTGGGTAAAGAATTTTCAAAAGTGGGTTGCACGCTTTAAACTGGCACAATTGACTAAGGTTCATTGGACGAGTAACGTAACGCGACCGTGTAATCGATTCGATGAATTCAATTATTGCTCTGTCCACAAAACCGACCAGAATCCCGCTATACATACATAAATGATGTGTGATGCGGTATATAGTTATACATATGAGCAGGCGTAACCATGTAAATATGAAGGCGCGGCATGTCCTTGTACATAGTTGTACATACTAGCATTCGTACACGAGCATTGCATAGAGTGAAAATACCTACCCGGTATGTCATAGACTGTGACAACGAGGCAGGAACAACGTCATTGAAGTTGCGTAATTCTGACTAAATGTTGTGTGGCGTGGGTGATAAGAGATATCGGATGTATCTCCATACTGTGGCCCATGAAAGAACCAGTTTCGCACGTTGGTAATGTAATGTCATTTTTCATGAATTATTTCTCTGGATAAGTGTAGCAGACATATGGAAGTAACGTAAAGAAGTAAATAAAGGCAGACGTGACTAATACTTTCTATAATAATATCCGTGTACCTGTTAACGACATAGCAACGCTTGGAAATGCATCGCGATTAAAAAGCTTAGATTGATTTTGAAAAACAGCTATGTGTCAATTAACCCGGGAATAGCCGCGCAGGATGAGACGTTAATTTAATGCTTTTTAAATGAATCGCAAAATCAGGCGACCATTCCTAGGACAATAAAGATATTTTTAAATTTTATTTTCCTATTAAATTAGATGATGACGCGATGCAACTATCCTGTGGCGCTTTTGTAATCATCGAGAATATGTATCAGATGCGTGTTCAGATACGAGGTTGCATTAAGACTCCGTTCACAACGTTTCCCACGTTAACTCAGAAATGCATTTGCATTGCCATGACCTGAATGACGACGTATCGTCGGAACTATAAAAGTTACCATGAATCGTCTATTTGGGAAATAGATCTGCGTCCTTCGGGAATAAAGAAAAATTCGAAGAACAATAAAAGTCTATTTCAGCTAACTCATTCGTCCGTGCTAAAAATAACATACATCGTTCCCGATAAATATAATCGTTAAGGAAATGAACTGACGCGATTTACTCACAAACGAAGCTTACGTGCATAGGGGAAAACCTAAGAAAGCATATTAGCCGCGCAAACGGATGTAGATAAAGCGGCTCGCTTTTCTCACCGGAAGTTGACCAGTTTTATCGAAGCGCGACAGGTCGTACTACCGATCGAATGACTTTTTTTTTTGTGAAAAATACATAATTTAATTCAAAAATCCTCATTCTGTTCATACATAACGTACACCCAACATACGAATATGTAACCCGCTATGAGTGTAACCTACTATATAGAATAACTATTACGTTGATACAAAACGATCGTATAAATTGACCTAGTGGTCCCACGCAAATTCAATGTCACCTTTAAAACTGCGCCTAATTTTATTACGGCAGTAATATTAACTAGTGTGTCACATACTGCCATGTATTTACCAAAGACATGTGAAACCTGTGTAGAATGAGATCTGGACGTAACATCACAAATCCTAAGATACTGTTTGTTAGACGGAACTACACATTGCCAAATTCGATTAAAAAAAAAAAAAATGGTGCAAGAGTGTCGTATATCATTATTAAAATAGGTATACGATCGTTTTATTACATTCTGTTTCGAAATCCTGATGAAAATTTTCGATTGACGATTTCAAAAACGTCAACCAATTTATATTTTTAAATTATTTTTTAATTATCAAAATTACTGGATATTGCTTTTAAGGTAAGCCTCGGATGATTTTTCACTAACGTGTAGGTCAAAATGGGCACGTGGGTTTCGTACGTGGGACCGGAAGGTGCACCGTGTAAAGAAGCGTGTCTGTCACCAGCCAAGGACATTTGGAATTCTAAATGAATGGACTTCGATACCGTTGTTGGAAGAGCCGGTATAAGGCTGTAGAGACATAGGCGTTCGCTTAAGTGGGACGCCACGTATGGGCAGCGCTATACGTAGATGGACATGTACGGTCTTCTTTGATTCAACATGACGAACGGGAACGGTCGATCGAAATTTGAGGTTACCGTTTGATAATAGTAAATTGGCAAAAGATAATTGATACCACGTGATAAGAATTAATTTTTGGAATATATATAAACCATCGTTATCATCATTATTTATCATTCAAGGCCATAGAAACGCGTCATCGCTTAAAGATTATGGTAACGCTTCGTGTGTACCTGTAACTATATACGGCTGTCCCGTCACATTGCAGCAGAGCATTTTTTACTTTTTTTTTTTAGATATACCATATAGAAATTTGAGCTAAAAGTTCATACGCAGTTCGTTTAGGAAGTTTAAAATTTTTTATTTATTTCTTACATTTTGATCGTATGTCTACTCGACCGTCTCGTTGGTTTCGTGTAACGTCGATTTCTCGACCGTATTTTTCAGCACGCGGAAACGTCCTGCGGAATTAATGCGGTAACTGGAGAAAGTCATTATGGCGTACCGAGTTCTGAATTGATAGTAAAAACTACGTGTGAGGCTGAATCTGATAGAAAACGATATTTAGATGCACGCGCAGTGGCATGTGGATTCAGTAAAGTAAAGAAGTTGATTGGATATTATCTACATGAATACAAAATATCTAAACTCTCGAATCATTATGATCGATGGAACTGTTATATGAGAAATTAAGACGAGAAGTATTGAAATTATTAATAAAGGTATTGATAATTATTATAAGGCCACGTAAATAATAATTTTTTAATATCTCTTTTTTGTCACACTTATGTGTCTACCTATGTTGGTTAACGGCTAATCTGTTGAAAGTGATAAAATTTATTTAAAGAACTCAATACCAATCACATCTAGGATACAGTGTGTTTATGGCGTTCAAACGGAATTCTTTATTGTTACAAAAGAAAAAGTATGCTTATGCTGCGTTAAACGTTTAGAAACTCACTTGCGGAAATTCGTTAAAAAGATTTCATTAATAGAAACGATATTTTATGTCTTGTACTATGTTATATGCTGTATGTGTGTGTGTATGTATGTATGTATATATATATATATATATATATATGATGTACCGTTATACGGTTGTGCCGGTGCAGGTTCAACGTCACGGTCTAAGCCATGCGTGTAACTTTAGTGTGTACGTACCTTTAGTACATACGTTTATGTTTCCCCGACATTGTGCAAGCATTAGCGCGAGGTTTTTTTTTAATTCCCAGCCGACTGAGTCGTGAAGAACCCGGGAAAAGGAAGAGAGTTAGTACGATGATGGTATAGAGATTATATTTAGTGTGATACTATTTATATTCTGCTACGCGATTCGATGGAAAGTGGGGGAATATTAATTTTTTTTGTCCACTATAGGAAAGATCATTTTGAATAAACAGTTGCTGGACGTTACGAGATATTGAATTGCTTTGGCGAAATGCGAAATCTGGTTAATCAGCGTTTCCTGTGGGAAACGTATGTAACGGGTGTGTCTCGTGAAATTCCACGTTTATATATTATGTAAAGAGACCAGTTTGTTGGAACGGCACTCAGGGTACTGATAAAATAGTGGATTGACTATACAGTATATTAAATGGCTAGTAATACGTTGTATTAAGTTCAAAAAATTTCAAAAAAGATCGCTAAATATAAATTTTATTAATTTACTAATTTAATTATGAATTAAGGATAATTTTCATTTTATTTTTTTATTAGTTCATCATTGATCCGATGATACCGATGGTTATCTAACCTTCAATGAAAGTAAGTTGAGTCATTGTTATCAGTAATCTATAGCATCGATGGGAAAGAAAAACAATATATATATTTTTTGAGGTTATACGAAAAAATGCACCATACGTTCAATGCATCATTAGTGCTATACGATGGCAAACGTAAAGTATTAGTATTGCGATTCTTAAGTTTTAAAACCGTCGTAGCAACCCATGAAAAATGAGAATTGGAAAGACCCACTTGTAAAAGTTTAATGATAAATTCTCAACTGCCACTTTCGAAATTGGCAATTTTCCAAGAAGGCATCAATAGAAATGAAACGGCTCTAAAAGAAATACCCGAGTGCAGCTGTGCCTGCCAACGCGGAAGGAGTGACGCCGTAAAAAGCGAAGAGTCAATCCTGCGACGGAGAGAAGGAGAAAAATGAAAAAAAAAAGAAGTAGTACAAACTGTCCTGCAATTAACGGGACCTTTCCCTCCGAGGAGGTCACGAAACGATAAACGATCTCGTTCCAGGAATAAAAGCGCGTCTCGTGCTAAACTAACGGTCACCTTCTCTCAGTCGATACGATCTCGATTATCTGTAGAGCTTTGATAAGGAGGTAAACAAAAAAAAGGCGTCATAACAATACTCAGTCTCGAAAGAAGATGCCATTATATAATTTCGTTTAATAGAAAAATAAAATCACTCAATAACTCACCAGCTGAACAAGCTTGATGATTCCTGGTATAGTCTTCAAGTAGAGCACATTGATAGTGATCCCGGCCAATATACTTCGCTGACCTGGATCAGTTTTAACGGTCGGCGTTTGTCTAGGATTGTTGGCATTATTGCTCGGCGCGTCCTGCACTGTCACGACGGTCTCAGTCATCATGTTCCACGTACGCGTAACGTTTATAAGAGTTTCAACACAATCCGGTTAAGAGGCAGAGTCTCCACTGAGCGTACTCTCTTCTACGAGAACGTCACCTCCTGCAGGTAGGGAGTCGAATGGACGTGCGGGGGGAACGCGAACCGGGAGAAGAGGTAGAGGAGGAAGTCAAGTGGGATATCACGCGCGCACTCTGATCATGAAACAAAAGATTAATAACATTCAATGACGCTTCCTCTAAATCACTAATTGATCTACCAACTGGAATATACGACTGACTGCAAACTTCACTTCGTCGCTACTTGAAAACACCTGTTAAACTCCCGAGTATCATCGGTCCGCACGGTGGACACTTCACTGAACACCCGGGATACTTGGCGGGCAGCTATACTCCCACCAACTTTACGGAATAGACTGGCCCGACGTGGTAAAGCCTGTTGGCCAACAGCGGCTTACCAGGCGAAGAGCTGTATACTTCTGCTCCCTGCTCTTCTGGGTTTCTATACTTTGGTTGTTCGCACTTTACTTCCTCTGGCACTTCTATCACTTGTACCTTTTCTCAGCCCCACTCTTCGCGTTGTACACGCTTATCAAGAAAATAGTGGTCTGCATGTGCTCAAGTCTTTTTTCTCCCACTATTTGTGTTTCGCGTTTTACGTTTCCCGGGCACTCGGTCGAAATCTTTCATTTTTCTCTTTTGTTTCTTTAAGTTATCTACTTCTAGGTCTTGTCGCGACCAATGGCGTGGAACAACTTGGAACCTGGAGGGGAAACCGGTTGCCACTGCTCGCATTGCGTGAAACGCGATTACTAAACTGGGCTCCAATCGGCTACTTCTCTCTGTTAGGCTTTGCTGTGTAGTATAAAATCCCTTTGTAGGTCTTCTGGGGTTATTGGCCCTGTGGGATGTGAGGCCTTGCAACCAGTTTTTATTATTAATATAATTCTATGAATATTATGCAACGCCAGCATCGGCTGGAATCAAGAAAAAATATTTTTATTTGTATCATAGAAATTATCCAATACTTTGACACTTTTTAGATCAGCACTTAAATTTTGTTTGGCTATAGTATTATATTTATTGTCGTGAGAATTATTTAATAATTTTAGGAATACCGTATAATAGATATCTTTTTCACAACATATAAAGTTAAGATGCGTGTATCCCATTATGATTATCTCAATGGGAAATTTGGTTGTGTCGTTACAGAAGAATTTCAGAATTGTTTCATGATCATTGATGCTTAGATTGACGTAACCTCGAAATAAGAATGAATCGATGTTTTCATGGGCAAGTCATTCTTATTCATTTCTGTTCCAAGTACAACTTTTTTATCTTAACTTTTTCATACACATCTTAAACCAGCCATTCGATACCTAGCTTATGTATGTATTATCATTTTCAAGTTATCCAATGATATTAACGGTACTTTACGAATTCGAAATATAGGTTTAGGATGAACACTGGACGAAATCGTGTATGCGGAATCTAGCTCCTATGTATATGTACCAATCGACAAACAAAGGTCCATAAAATAGATATATAATAATAGACATGAAGCTACAGACTCAGCCAAGTTAGAGGCTGAACATACACTATTAAAATTTGTCCTACAAAACAAGAAATTTTGAAGTAGGAGTTTAGACAAGAGCTCAGTGATAATATGGAAATTGAATTTATCTACGTTGATCTGTATTTCCAACAGCTACACTTTGTTTTATACCGACTGCTACTCTGTTACTGTGTGCACTAGCACCCTCTATAACGAAACTTTGGGAAACAGCGAAATACATGCGACCCCGCCCATTGAGTGAACGTCATTGATGATTTTAACCAATGATAACAGGTTGTTGAGTGTATTCACGTCATATTTTATATCGTAAACGAACTCTCTCTGCATCGCCCTGTGTGACAGCGTCTTTTTATTTACGAAGGCTTATATGATAATCTGACATGGATAAGCCTTATCGGTGGTTCTGCATTTTACTCGTTTTATTTGTGTCTAATCTGTGTAAGTTTTATAAAAAAAATTGATGTATTCTACTATAAGTTGAAAAAAGACAAAAGAGTAATGCTTAATATAAACGTTCTTTTAGCCAACGCCCTCGAGTGTTATGTGTGTACAGAGCAAGAGGGTAACACTGAAAAGTGTTTAAATACCATTAAAACCTGTGAACAGGGTGAAGATGCGTGTTTGACAGATATTAAATGGGGAAGTCAGTGTCAAAGCTGTTGATTTTTACTATTTGAGAAAGCCATCTTAGTTTGTTTGACTATCATTTTTCCTTTTGTTCAGGTACTCCATACTGGCACCATGGTGCAAAAAAGCAATACTATATCTCAAAACGATGTGTAACGAAGAACGAGTGTGAAAGAATCAGAGCAAAAACTATGGATGACTGTACGTATGTATGGTACCAAGATTGGCATTGTTCTGATTGTTGTCAAGGTGACCGATGTAATTACTACATATTCGTAAGTAATCAAATATCAAATTAATAATTATGTCAATACAACAAACTAATGTGCAAGTTCTTCTGTTACCTTCCAGTCACATGGGACCAGGAGTCATCCAGGGCTCTTTATAATCTTAACTGCTGCTCTGATACCAGTACTTGGAAACTGGATTGTCCAGTGATAGCCAGTTCATTCGAGCCTTTAGCCATATCTCTGAAAACTGACGTTTTAGTCAGCTACTAAACGCGAACTACTAAGAGTAACCTCTTTTCACTTTAATATATTAAGTACAAGAATAATGCAGGTCGTAGTAATAGCAAATGATAATTCACTACACCAGTATAAATTATGGCTATTATATATGATCTGAATGTACACAGCACTAAAATATTCATGTGGCCTGTAATTTGATATGAGGTCACATAGCGAAATAGATTGCGTGTAGTAGCTTGCGTAGACTACATATCATAATTAGAAAATCATCATTTGTATACTCAGAGCTTCATTATACAATTTTTAATTTTTTAATAACCAGTTTAAAACTGGCTGAGTGCATACAAAAATTATTTTTAATTAACCATTTATCATTCCAATTTTTGTAATTATATATTTTTACTGTAAGGGAACCGTAATCCGTCCATTGACAAACAAATATATGTATACTTTTACAATAACGCTCGATTGTCTTCTTATTCTGGGATCATTGTTGATAAGGCATTTGACTGATAATAAACCCACAATCACTCAGACAGACAGATATACAGATTATTTTGTACTGCAAGGCTGTACGTCGCTTATAAATGCGCGTGTGGTGCTTATATTTGCAACATAAAATGAATTAAAATACGATCAAATACAAGAAAATTCAGTACGCGTGACTTACCAGCTACAGTGATGTGAGTACAATTTACAATAATCATGCTGCTGCATTCATAAACAACATATTGAGATCAAGATATATTTCAAATATATTATATTATTTCACTCATATAAATTTGCTTTAAATAATCTAAAAATTTTTCGAATACCTGATTTTCTTACCTAGTGATGATCATGGCTGCCTATTTGAATCACTTATGCGTGTGCGCTATTATAAAGCTCATTTTGATAATTAATATTTTATTGTTGACTAACTGTTAAAAAACCGAGATACAGGCCTCATTGAGGCCCATTCTACTAAATTTAAAAAAAGAACAGTTTTAAGCTATTAATTTGTCACATTTGTTTTTCACACATGTATCATTCTTTCATTAAAGGAATAAATTTATCTTCCAAAGGTATCAGTACCAATAAATATAAAGTATAAGAATATGACAAACCACTGTCTTGCTATAGTTATCGAGTGACACCCTGTTACTGTTGTTCAAAAGTAACATTCTTTTACCTGCTATTAATTTGTATGTTCGACGTTATTTCTTGTCTTTGAAGAAAATTTGAAGAGTATCAAAATCTATATAAGATCACATAATAGTTATAATTTATGATCGTTCATCGCGATACAAGATTAGTAAAAAAAAAGTATATTGGGGTGTAAAATACTTTAATTATTCTTCACTAAAATACTTCAGTTGTTCTTATTATCTTTGAATGGTGATACAAGGTGAGTAGAGACAGACAGATCTCATAGTTTTGCTTAAAGTGGTCCAATCCAATGATACTGCGTGTCAGCATCAAGAGTAACAATTAAAGTTCAGACTTGCTGGGAGCATAAATGAGAGTGAGCACGTGTACTCATGCGAGAGATTGAGGGAGAGAGACAGATCTGCCAATGGTGAAGGAACAATAATTTGACCAATTGAATGAAATAAAAGACTAAAGAATGGCAGACGCGAATGGGGGCGAAGATGGCTTTTGATTTAAAGGCAATTTAATTATGCGACTGGGCTCTTGCCTTTAGTTAGTATCTAAGCGCGCGTGCTGCACTGGAGAAAAGGATACGTTAAGTCAACATTATTAGTATTTAAAAATGGATTATAAACTAACTAAAATTTATATGGTGAGTTACTTCAAAGACATTAAACGTATCACTGAACATCACTAACGCTCAAAATAAATCAATAAATATAATGTATAATGATAGTTGTCATTGAACTCTTTCTCTGTAAGTATTCATATTGGACTTACTAATTTAACATATAGATTCACATTATGAAGATACTAAGACTGGACGCCGTCTACAAGGCTTTCACCAGAAAAAAACTAATCTCAACGCCTCTAGAATCAAAATTGGCAAGATGTCTGTCGACATTGGACCTCACGGCTTTAGGAATAGGATCAACTCTAGGTGTAGGGATTTATGTCTTGGCAGGATCTGTATCCCGCGATGTAGCTGGCCCAGCTGTTATCATATCTTTTGCTATAGCAGCCGTCGCATCGGTCTTTGCCGGTATTCATAAATTTAGATTAAGTTCACGTTCATTAATCCGTTTTAAAAGATACGATATATCTTTATCTACTTATTATTAACAGGTCTGTGTTATGCGGAATTTGGAGCTAGGGTACCAAGAGCTGGTTCCGCCTACGTCTACAGCTATGTCACTATGGGAGAATTTATAGCCTTCCTTATTGGGTGGACTCTTATCTTGGAATATGTGATTGGATCAGCAAGTGTCGTACGGGGCTTGAGTACCTACGTTGATGCGCTTTTTAATAACACCATGAGAAATACATTTCAGTCTGTAGCACCTATGGACATTAATTATCTTTCGGACTATCCAGACTTGTTCGCCTTTGTCGTTACTATTGCCTTTGCCGGTTTGTTAATGTCTTTCTGTATTCTTATACCATTGCAGATCGTAGCATTTATCCGAACCATTTTATTTTGTAGTTGCTCTGGCTGTGGGTGCTAAGGAATCTTCATTAGCTAACAATATCTTCACCTTAATTAATTTATCGGTGGTTCTCTTTGTTATAATAGCTGGATCATTCAGTGGTAGGTTTAGAAGTTTTATTATTATATCATAGAAATAATGTTCTTTGTCAAAACTATTTTCTTCTTGATCAATTTTTCTTTTTTCTCTTCCTGCTAATTTCTCATTCAATTTTTGAAGCTGATGCTGCTAATTGGAGAACAACGCCTGAGTGCACAGAGAAGAGTTGCAATTTTGGAACTGGTGGATTCGCTCCTTATGGCATCGCAGGAATCATTACCGGCGCTGCCACGTGCTTCTATGGATTTATTGGATTCGATTGCGTCGCGACGACCGGTGAAGAGGCGAGGAATCCTCAGAAGTCGATTCCCATTGCTATAGTGACTTCACTCACTGTTATATTCCTGGCGTATTTCGGTGTATCCACTGTTCTTACCATGGCATTGCCATATTATGAACAGAATCCTGATGCACCATTTCCACATCTATTTGACACCATAGGCTGGAGCTGGGCTAAATGGGTCGTGTCCGTTGGAGCCATATGTGGTCTCTGTGCTAGGTGAGAGGAGAATCATTATGCTTCTGAAAATGATCTGATACAATTTACATGATATATTAATACGTAACAGTTTACTTGGTGCAATGTTTCCACTGCCACGTGTTATCTATGCTATGGCGAATGATGGATTGATTTTCGAATGGTTGGGAAAAATTAATAAGCGATTCCAAACTCCGATTATGGGTACTCTTGCTGCCGGTGTCCTTACTGGTAAATCATTGTACATTAATTCACAATAATTATACACGTTTGAAATGATTTACTCTATTTTAATTCTTTTTATAGGAGTTCTCGCCGCAATCTTTGAACTCACTCAACTTGTTAATATGATGAGTATTGGAACTTTATTGGCATATTCAATAGTTGCAGCCTGCGTACTGATATTGAGGTAATAGTGAAACAATTACGACACGCAAAGATATGCCAGTCGATAAAATATATGGTGTTTTTTTTAGATACGAAGAGAGTGATGGATATGAAAAAAAGTATGATCGTGAAGTGAGATCTTTTTCTCTCATTATGATGCAACTGGTTAATGCAAACAAACAGCATCACGCTACAAGGCTGACTGCACAAATTGTAACGTGGCTAGTATTTTTCTACTGTAAGTTGATAAACAAACAACTTTTATTTTATATAAATAAATTTTACATTCTATTTATTTACTAAATTGTTTACTTGATAGTCATGCTGTGCATCGTCTTTACCGCCATTATTGCAAAACACTTTCGAGCTATTGCAAATCTGGAAGCATGGGCCATTATATCCCTAGTTATTCTCCTGGTCATCCTTATTGCAATTCTGATAATCATCAATTTGCAGCCAGTCTCTGGAAAGGAATTGTCATTTTCAGTAAGTGATTAAACATACTTTTAGTAAATAATATTAATAAATATTTATTTTGTGATTTCAGGTTCCACTGGTACCATTCCTACCCGCTCTCAGTATTCTGATTAATGTTTACTTAATGATGATGCTGGATGTCATGACTTGGATACGTTTTGTGATCTGGATGATAATTGGTAAGTAGTTTTTGTATTCATACATTTTTTAGGACTAATAAATTTACCTTGTATCCATAAAGGACTTGCGATATACTTCTTCTATGGAATCCGGCACAGTAATCTTAGAAAGAAAAGCATGGCTCCCAAAAATGCTCCAGGTTCCATTCAAGATTATGGGGAAAATACCGAGCAGCCAAAACAGACGTAATACATGTACCAATATGTGATGGTAAAATAAAGAAAACGTTTTTATCTTTAACAAACTGTAATTTAATATAAAGATAAATCTGCCATTTGGTAAATTTTAAGTAGAGTTTGCCTATGAAAATCGATATAAAATCAATTTCTTGTACGTCGATTTATTATTATAAGTATTGCATTACTTAATATTAACCAACAGGAAACATTTCTTCAACCAAAATATAGGCTCTGCGCTTGCGAGTAAACTGGTCTGTTTATAAAATATATAAATTGTATTTATGCAAACGTTGGAAAAACCCTATAGTCTAAACCTGAACACCTTCAGTCCGAAAGTCGCCATAGGGACATGTAATTGCTAAGCGTTTCAGGATTACAAAATTGCATGACAATTAATAACAGCAGAACGCGTTTGTTAAAAAGTCCCATTCGCGCAAGCCTTAATATAAGGTTGCTCTGAGTACTGATATGATATACATATTAGAAAAAAAGTATTTATAAATCCACAACCGTTTTTAAGTTTTCCCAGTTTAACTAATCGAATGACGTGGCCGTTGTCGGTGGTCCGGACGGCGTTATAGTCACCGCTGATTGTGGATTGTCTTGAAGTTTTTCCGTTGAAGCTCGCAGCTTCTTCTTTCTACGATCTACAATAAGCTTTATAACGTAGAGGATGGTTAATGGAATTGGTGTCATTATAGCGCAAGCCACAGGTGCAACTAAAGGAAATAGAAAGATGATGTCCATCGATTTTGATACCTTCCCAATTTTAATAAATGATTGGAAAATTATATTCACCAGTTGTGAGGTCAGCTGCTGGTTGTGGTAAACTGAATCTCAGCATGAAAATTGCTATTCCTGTATTTTGTATTCCTGCCTCGATGGCGATAGCTTTGGTATCCGGTGGAGGTTGTCTCAGAATAAAAGATACCACGTAACCGAATATAAATCCCAACCAGGGTTGACCCATACCAGCGACAATTATCTAATTGAATAAAAGAAATAACTGAAAACGCAATACAAAAAAATGATTACTATTAGAATAGAATACTTACTCTCCAAGAGAACAGTTGAAACAAATAGAGATTGGTAACTATTGCAAATATGATAATAAAAAGTATTAAACAAACAGAGAATGGCTTCATAATCCGAACCATCAATCTGCAGACACGTGGAAGTTTCTTCTGAATGAAATAGCCAATAGCCAATGGTACCACAAGAGCGAATGCGAACATTGCTATGCGCGAATAAGGAATTACCAGATTTCCCCTTGAAAATATCTGTGCACCCAAACTAAAGATCCATAGAGGCATCATTCCTTAAAAGAAAAAGCAAAATAATATTTATTTGCAGGTAACACGGGACAATTTGTGCACATTCTATCCAATAAATATTTACCAAAAGCAGTAAGTGTACAGATGGTGGTCATTGTTACAGAAAGATTAAGATTACCACCGAGAAGAACAGTCCAAATATTTGAGGCCCCACCACTAGGACTTACACCAGTGAAAAATATACCTAACTGCATCTCAGCATTATCCGGAAACAGTAGGTATCCTAATCCGTAACTCATCTAGTGAATAAATTCATTAATAAGACATTTATAAATATAAGCTAAAGTATAGATAGAGAATGATAAACAATTACCACAGGCATAAAAACAAATTGACAAATAAATCCAATGACCGGACCAATTGGCGTCTTTAAAGTTTTTCGACAAACATCCCAATCCATGGCACATCCAAAATTAATATAAAGAATTGATACCAAAAGAGCCACACTTGCTGTGAATACAGTATCAATAACACGCTCTTCACGTATCACAGTGATTGACAATGATTCGGAACTGTAGACCACCTGAATGAAAATAGTGTTAGAATAGTTACATTCTATATTCTTATCTTTTTAAAATAATAATGAAGAAAATAATTACATCATCAATGGTGATATATAAAACTATATCAGCATTGCCCAAAAACACACCATGCACTTTTATGCTACTGTTCCAAATTCCAGGTTCAATAGTACTGGAGTCCGGAGTCTCCACAGTGACAATTCCTTCGTTGGAACTGTTAGCAAAGATATTTATTTTTGATGTAGCTGTAGCTGCTAAAATATCAGCAGAAAATTCAACAGTAACAGTATCTTTCATATGAATGGTCACACTACTCGATTCAAAAGTGACAACCCCAAATGCTGCATGTGCTCCTCCTAGGAGGAACATTGCTATAAGGACTGCCGTCATTGTCTGTAATAAAAAATAAAATCAATAATCATAAATAATTTCTTAAAATATGTTCTCTGTTATTTTCACACATTTATAGTGACACAAATTTTTTTACGAACACGGCAAACGTATAAAATGATTAGTCACTGTAGTCGCCGATTCTCCTGTGCTTATAAATAAAGTTCAAATCTCCTTAGAATATCAAAACGATCGACCAATATAGAATGGGCGATTAATATTTCTTTATCCGAATAAAAATCATGCAAGACTTGGTAACTATGAAGAACCAATGAGCTGAAACTAATAGTAATTAACAGGCAAGTCGTCTGGATTCTTTTATGGCAAATCGTTTATTAGATAAGGCTGAGAAATATCAACACGTACGATCATTAAGATACAAACATGTTAGATAATTACGCGTTTCATAACTATACCTTGAAATCTGTCCATTAACCAGAGTATTATAATAAATAAGATATCTTTTAAAGATATGTATAATCAATGCTCTCAGATTACAAAATTATTCTATCTTATTTGTACTTTGTACAGTTACTTAGTTTAATTATGTTCATCAATTAAGATCAAATAATTTGTTTTTGTGCGAGGAAACGTAATTGTCACGCTGTGCCAATTTATACCAGTTAAATTAAAGCCGGTTACCATCATCCGAAACTTTTAGAAAGTTTGGCAATGCCATGCAGTTAGTAAAATGTAGAACAAAGTGCAACTACAATACCTTATGAATTGAATTCCAATTAGTTATATTATTTCACGTTATTAGATGTCTAATTAATTAAATGGTTGGATTTGTAGCTTTATTTAATTTCCAAACAAATAATAATTACTTACGGAACGACAATGTACTTTTCGTCCGGGTTCTATATAATGCTATTCTGAACTTTACTGCGAGTACGACTGGATTCCCACATGGGGAAATAAAGACAATAAGAAAAAAGAGTTTTACTACGTTTTCTGCTGACTGATTGCATCACATAATCTACCAGATTCTAAATACCCTGTGACACTATTATTTATCTTTAAGCATATGCTTCATGTTATGATCGTGATACTGCAGTTATAACTTAGAGGGTTATCTTCCTATAGCTAATAACGTGTGGATCCCCGTAAATGTACAACTGATACAGAGCCAATATAATAAAAATGAGCGAAAATCAAATTCTTTTCTCTCAAGCGCCATTTTGTCTGACGCGCTCTGCGTGTACTGGACTGGCGCATCGGACAGTAACAGATTGAGAGGGTCGTTTAAATCACGTAAATATGGAGACTACATCAAAATATGCACAGTAAATTATTTAGATATAAAATCGATGACAGTTTATTCATATACAGTAAGAAAAAGTCAGGCTTCCAAATCAGTATAAACCATTCTAAATTTATGTAAGTTCCAGCGATGCCATTCACGCGTTTTAGGTGTGGATACTGTATAAGTTTGCGAAGCTGGTTTGACATCAGAGATTCAGAAATCTTGAAATTCCAAGTCGAATAGCTTCTTAATGACATCATCCATTTCTAATTCCTTTGATACCTCGTTAATCAACTCATCCACCAGTTTGTCCGAAATCCTGTTTTTTGAGGAAATTATGTATTTTCTTATTCAACATATGTATAAAATTACAGGCAGCACTTTGATTCTTACCAAGCAACAACTTCCCACGGTTTATTTTGAGTATTGCTAGAATACATTGGATTTTCACGACACCAGGCCTGATATCGGTCTCGATAATCTAAAATGATGGCTTCTGATTCTTTTGACATTATCAAACCCTTTTTTCCCTTCTTTTGGTTATGAGACTTCATCACATCATTTGCGATACTGGAATCTGATTGGCTATCCGACATTTTATCCAATTTTGCTTGGCAGGAAGCATCCATGTACTTTGGCAATGTGTTAGAGATTTCATCGGACGAGAGACAAATTAGCTGCATATTTTTTGAATTGCTTAAATTCTCATGCAAATCGCTTGCTGCTGGTTCATATTTTCCTAACAGTCCTAGTAGCGTTTCGACTGAGGCGGACGACACCGGCCTAATCTCACAGTCATTATCCTGATACATAAATTGTAGATGACATATTGATTAGACTTTGATCAAGATAGCGAAATTATATACCTTGTTTCTAATAAATGAAATGAGGTCAGCAATTACTGGAACCAAGTTTGACAAGTGCTCCTCGGTGATCGTGGTTACTTTATTTGTAAAAACTTCGTTATCAATATTCATATCTTTTTTAGTCGATTTCATTGAGATACCAGATTGCTTAGACCTCGGAGAAGTTCTTATTCTTGTTGAAGATTTTCGCGAGACTTTGAACTTGGATTCACTTGACCTTAGTTCCTTAAATTTTTCGGTATGCTCAATGCTACTTCCCTGCAATTGATTACCATTAAAAATACCACTCTATTATTATCAGTTTGTTAAATATTATTAGGGTCTCTAACAGCTTCAGAATCGGTAGGTATCATGTCCATCATAGTTCTGATATCACCATCCTTCTGCAACAATCTGTCTTTGATTCTGGGATTGACACGTCTCGTAATTTCCTTTGATGATTTATTACTGGCTGGACTAGAATGAGGATTTGGTAGTTCCGGAGTTCCTGGATGATTGCTGGACGACATCTTTAACCTTACAGTACCACGTTCTTTTTCCCTCTGTTGTTGCTGACTGCAAAAGGCTATAACACGAAAAGAGAATTTCTGAGGTAATCTTATGAGAGACTAAGGGCAATCCTTATCAGAACGCACGTAATCTTCTGCTGTTTCTGGCATCCATACTGTACATGCTAAGTCGATTCGTGAGATTCTTAGCACTGTTTCGCCTCCTAGTGCGTGTAGCCGAAGGAGCAGCTGCTAAAGTCGACTGTGTCCTGTTGCTTACTACTTGAGACTCGTTATCTGAACCGGGTCTAAGTTTCGACAGGATGTTACTACACTTGTTCAGCAAATCCTTATCCTGAAATTGTTCAGGATTTTCATTCCGACGCGACCTGTGCTGCCGCATAAAGGACTGCAGACTTGGCAATGGTTGCTCATCCGCATCGCCTGATCCAAAGTGATAAGGAGTGAGATGAATCTTTGCACAGATCTCCACCAAGTCTACCAGGATCTGCAATACTTCCTTGAGTTTGCCAGGATGACTCTTAAGTGCTGAACTAGGAATGTGCTTGCAATAAGCACTTAATGCTTGCAGCATTAATTGATGAGCAGCAATTAATTTCTGTTCTATCGCCTGCATGTGCAGAGTGCGACATCTTCTACTGGGCTTCACTCTGACACTTGGTGAAACGGCACGAACGTGCCTCTGAATCTCGGTAACTTGTCTTCCCAATTCGTATAAGTAATTCCTGGAGAATCTAATGGCAAATTCCATAACCCTCTGTTGTCTTCTGTACAAGTCTCGCTCGCCATCCGGAAGTGGAATTTTGTCTAGCTGCAATGTAATCTCGTCCAGAACACGTGAGATCTTCTTCTGGCAAAAAAGAACTTTACGCGCGACAATGGGATCCGCCCTAGCATCTACAAGATCATCTGGATCGCTTGCAAGATCAGGACTCAATTCCGGACTGGAATTGTACTCGGAATCATCAATGGCATGGAGGATTGTTCTCGTTCTATCCTTTCTGCGTACTATTCTGTGATCGGACGAGGATATCGTGCTTGCATTATTTAATCTGCATTCCTGTCTTGATTCTAACCCCTTTTTGTAGGTGGATAAAATGTTTTCCTCTTCTGGAATCGTTAATAGGATGTTTGTACTTCCTGTACCACTGTCCTTCGTAACTGGAACTTCCTTAGGTGATTCAACTCTGGTATCTTGTACCTATAATAGATCATTTATCTGTCTATTCAAATTCATATTACTCGTTCTTCCTAAACTCAAATAATTAATCATATTACCTGGAAATCTTGGACATTTTCGTTTACACTGCTGGACGGTCTCTTCCTTCGCTCAGGAAGAGCATCTTCTTCCAGCCTCATCAATTCCCTGTCCACCTCCTTAAAATTATCCCTGAGAAACTTTTTCACGTTGGATATCGACGGATCCACGTTATCTTCCTGATAAGGTAAACTCAACGAACGTTGTTGCTCGAGAAAAGTATTCCAGGTGCGCTCATCATCTATTTTGACTCTCTGTCTTCTCACATCCTTGACAATGTTCTTAAACTTGCTCACAGGAACGTACTGAAGAATACAAAAGACAGACAAAATAAAGAATCCAACCTCCACTGATAATCATGCTCATACTAGACTATAAAGTAAGCCTATGGTACCTTGAACTTGAAATTCTCATCCTCGTCCTCTTCATCCGAGAGAAAAAAATCCTCTCTCTCCTTGTTGCTGAGAAATCCAAATTCCGAAATTGCATGTAAGTCATTAGCGAATGACATTTTCCTTGGTTATCAGCAACAGCCCCAAGGAGTTTCCGTTCCGTTTCCCCAGAATCATTCGTGTCAGCCAGCTTGCATAATAAACAAAGAATATCAAATAAGAAGTGTAAAGTATAAGAAACGCGAATAGGTCACGGGATTCCTTCAAGTACAAACAATGGTGCACCCGGGAAAACGTTTCCTTTACGGAAACGTAAGCCTGACTTCGGGGATGTTAGCTTTTTCAAAAACTCTAAACAATCTCAGAGTAAGATCAGCATAATACCCCAATATTGAAGCATCTTTCAAGTTTACTCAGAAGTACCAAAAATAATAATAAAATAACAAGTCATCGCATGTTGTGACTATATGAAATCTCCTAAATCTTCTCTATCATAATCTGATTCTATGACAAAGCAGATAACAGCACTTAGATTAATTTTTGCTAACGATCGGCTACCAATAGTGGTTCTCAAATAAAAAAATTAATTTTTTTTTTTTTAAATATCTACACAGTACAAGACTCTGAGTATTAATAATTACAACCCTCAAAATACAATCCCATGTAAGAACCTGTTGAAATCTGTTGTTCACCAGTCACTGTGATCTTTCCTCTTGGGAAAAAAAAGCAGCACAATTCTCGAAGAAATATAATTAATTGTATTCGTCTGGCTAGTCTTTCGGTAATAACAGTAGGCAAAGTGGATCGTAGAAAGTTTTAAAAAATAATATAGTAACGGAGTAAAGTGTAACTAACAAAGGGTGAAGAGTTCAGGGAAAAAGAGTGGGTGCGGCCATCGATGCTCGAGTCGAGCGTGTTCGTGTCGCCCGGATCAATACTCTCGCCGGCTTCACAGTTCCCTGAAAGCTACGTGAGTACATCGAGTTCGTACGACGCATAACGATTCTGTTAACACTCCTGATTACGGCTTGTGAATCCTACGATCTTCCAATCCAAAGATTCGGTGTGCCTTTGTGTTCTTATCCGGAATCATAGAACGTCGACCTTGCGACAACCCCTTTCTAGATCAATCCGTTTGGTTAGCCGTCAGTTGCGAAACTGTTCACCGGTTATATCAATTTTTTGCTTTGGTATGCAGGACCTTTGGACTCCAGTAACATTCCATATGTCCTTCCAGAAACAATTCTGAAAAATCACAATCGCGTGGTCCAAGTCGATCTGAGTGATAATCTAAAGATCCGGACAGGATCTGTTTATCCTTTGTATAGACCCGGAGAAAAGATTTTTTGGGATAGAGACTTTCTTGGTGAGTTTGTGAAAATTCACAATAAAAAAGGAAGACAGGAAATAACACTGTGATGACTTCGAAGGTTCTTGTGAAATTGCCGACGGTACCGTTTTCTCAGGTGACTAGAAAATAACGATTACTCGAACAAGTAATGGTATAATGATCGATACTTGTTACTTTTTTTAAGGGTAAGAAACCACCTGCCGAGATGATGAATCTTCCCAGTAGAACTGAGGGTGTGAATCAAGTGCGACATCAGGGTACCAGTGGCGATCGGACCGCGCAACTGGAACAGAACATGAAGTTCCTCCAGGAGCAGCATCAGGCAACCTTGGTGTCTCTTCATCAGGAGGTCGAGAATCTTCGTCAGAGGAACAGAGGTTGAGGACGCTCCTGAGATAAAAACGATTTTCTCTGCCCCTTAATTACAATCCGCATTATCATCGACGAAGGAATGGCGTAAATCGACGTCCTCTTTCAGACCTGCAGTTCCAGCTGGTCTTCTCAAAAGGAAATGCCTGCGTACCTAGCAGTCCTTCGTCACCCGAGGATAATGGAAATGGGTTTGTCAAAGCAAAAGTACGTTAATCGTATAATGTATAAACTCGGATTCACTTAGTTTATCCTTCATAAAAAAATCCTTTGCTGACAGGGTAGCCCAGTGTGCGTTAACCTCGCGCCACTTCAGGTAGAACTGCTCGAGAGAGACCTACAGGACATTAAGGCGTCTCTCCATGAAGCGAAAACACACAATCTCTATCTCTCGGAGATAATCGAACGACAAAAGAAGTCAGTATTATCCGTACTGTATAGAGGAATCGTCGAATTATGTCTCGGCGTTATTAATTACCTTTCAGAAAATTGGATCTGGTGGAGGAACGCAAGGAGAAACTGTCAATGGCCGACGCAGCCATTCAAGTCGGTGGCGTCGTAGATTCACATCACGCCGATTTAGCGACGCGTCTTGAGGACGCAGAGGCGATGGTGAAATGTTTGCGTCGTGAGAACGAGGATCAGCGACGTGAAATAGCCTCATTGAAAACGAGTCCGACTAATAGCAATAGCAGTGGCAACGGCGGGCGGAGTCGTGGCAGTCATAATGGACACCACAGTCGAGGCTCAGCAAATAGTACAGGACAGGATCAGACATCCCACAAATTTCCACCGTTGCATACACAGAGTTTTTGGCACCGTGGCTCAAGAGGAAATCACAGGTACGGGGATCGCTAACGTAAATATGAATAACCCTTAAAAATATTCACAACAATCTTTACCTTCGTTTACTTTCCCAAACGTCAAGTTTTGACCAGAACTCGGATTATCATCGAAACGGAAGAAGTCGACAGGATAAGCAAGATCGCGAACAGGAAGTGGACGGCACGGTTCTCCCGCAGCTTCGCAATGGCAACGTTAGACTAGACACACGAAGCTATCCGCCATTTTATCGATCGCGAGACTTCCACAATAACGGTGGTAGCTATCATCGCGAGGGCGGCAATCGTAAGTACCGTGGACAGAGATCGCAGAGGGATCGTAGGGGGGAGCCCGACTCGCGAGAGCATCGACGAGATTACAAGGACAGGGATTCCAAGGAACAGCACAAGGAATATTCAGAATGTGGTGAGAGCTCAAGGGACACAAAGAACTCACGACAAGAGTAAAGAACCGAGAGTCGTGATACGGAAAAGGAATTCGGAAATTTTGCTAAATGTTATCGCGATTTTAAATACTGAGTGATCAGATTTTTCTCGTCGAGATGTTAGAGAGATCGATGCTGCAGGCTTCGTAGGATATCAGATCCAAAAAATTAGCTATATACAAAGAAAATTGAGATGCCTACATCGATAGATTCGGATGAACGTATTTATCAGTGTGCATTAACGACAAGAAAAAGGCCCGTTTCTATACATTTTGTGCTTTGTGCATTAGACGGCATAGTTAACGGGCAATAGAGATAGATGATAGATCATTGTTACGAAATATGGAGGATTCTAAATAGGAAGATGAAGTCAAATGAAAGAAGAATTGCCTGTTATTACTAATGACTCCTGGTGAAACTGCTTCTGCATATTCCACAGTGAATTTCTAGCATCTCCCAGAAAAATCCTGACTTCGAGATGATCCGGGCATAATACACACACACACACACACACATATATATACACATAAAAACATATAGTTTTCGCTTGGTATTTATTATTAATTCTTAACGGACATTTCTCAAGCGAACTTACCGTGTCTATGCTCTACGTTATTACCAATAGAAATAGTCTATATATTTTGGTATGTTTATTAAAGGATTTCTTCTAATTGTTACTTAGGCCTCTCCTGTCGCAAACTCCTAGCCTTGTATAATATTTTCGAGGATAGAAAAGGATTACTCAGTATTTCTTTAAACTCTATGGAAATGTAATCAGCGTCAGCGTGTAATTATACCCCATTACAATTTAGAGAAAGGGGATCGGAGCTTTCTTCTGGCTTGTGGAACCAGTTCTTTCCTTTATTCTGTAGGATCAGATTGTCTTTCACAAGCTCGCTGAATCCTTTGAGACATTTATATATTCGACCATTACATTTGATCGACCGATACAATACGTATGTATACTCCAACGGTATTACAAAATAATAAGTTTTCCGAATTTCAGCAGCGATCCTGTAAACAAATCGCATTGTGGACTGGCTCCGTAATAACTAAATAGGCTTGCCAAAATAAGCTGACCAGGCTAAATCAATATTTCTCATACTGCTATTCGGATTGAAATATTAAAAATCCTTTATAATTATGAGATACGAGACTTGTATGCTTGAATGGGTGATATATTAAATGAATAAATGAATATTGCACATCTTGTCCTTTCCTTTCAAAACGGTTATACTGTTTCTTTAAAATTTTGTCAAAGTACTTACCCCCAGTCGATGAAGAAGTAAACATTAATACCGGCCGATAACGTGAAGATAATTCATACCGACATTATTTCCCGCGCATTATCTTTTATGTGGTTAGATTTTTTTTTTCTAATTATTCTGCCAATTAACCAATTTGAGAGAACTTGAAGAAATTGTCGATATAAAAGTTCTTTTTTCCGTGTTGTGTATTTAGAGGTATTCGTATTAGTGGTATCGTTGGCTTAAATGACCAAAAACCGAAATTGCGTAGCAAGAAGCAACAAGTTGGTCGGGGGTTGAGCCGGTACTGTCCTATACGTTGCGCACTGTTTTTATGCCTTATATGTATTCATATGTGTACTATAAACACTAGCCTAATGATACAGTTGAGTTTCAATACTTGTCATTGTCAGTTTTAACTAATATTTATAACAAAGAGTGTACCATAGATTTAATACTTTGAGCCGTGAATTTTAAAATTAATCTTATCGAATGTAAAGAACGATGAGCAGCAAACGAACAAATGATGCGCTAAGAACAGAGGTAATCAAGATACATATTTTTAGAACCTATGCGAGTTTGCAATTCTTACAATATATTATTTCATTTAGAAATTGGATAATGCCAGTACCAGTTCTAAGTGTAATTCAAAACAGCATACTGATCCCGACATAGATGCAGAAAGTACTAAAGGGGTAATGTCAGAGCTTATTTGGTTATAATATAAGACTTGCTACTCCTTTGTGGTACATTAATTTGTTTTCTGTTTAGATGACATTTCGCGATTTGCAGGTCGATGAACGATTCAAAAAGCTAGAACGTGTCCTTAAATTGTCTCTCTTGAATAAAATTGATGGAAAAAAGATGGATAGACGAAGTGGATTCCCTATGCCTGCGTGGTCGATTTCCAGTATTAATTCTATGGATCTAAGTAGCACGGCACAGTCTCTTAACACGTCTTGCATGTGTAGTGAAGTTGTAACCTCTAGTGCGAATCTCAAAAAGACTTTACTTGACGGCAAGAGATCTGGCAATCCTCTTGAAAGAATGGCTACTTCTAGTCTAAAGGATAGTCCTGTAACTCCTAAGGATATTTTAGATACATTGGCTATGCCACCACCGAATCTGTATAGAAAGAGTAAAATTCGACAGGAGACAACCTCCGATGCTGATCATATTCCTAGTATAACAGCACCGAGCACCAGTGGCTTTCAAGTTCCTCACTCTACTGCAAAACTAGACATAACTGTTCCGAAAGCCTATCACCACAACAGTGGTTATACACAAGGCAGCACAAAAGAGTCTCATAAACAATCACCTACAGTCTTTTACAAATGGAAAGTTATCCTCAATGATCAAGGCCAATTGCTCATCAAGGGAACCTTAGAGAACAACAGACTGGCTCATAGCAAGCCTGTGATTCGAAGACTAACTTCAACAATTGTAGTATCAATATTAAAGCACACTTATCGTCTCCAAGGAAACATTGTCGATGATAGACATGACCTGCCTGATTATGTACGTGGTAAATTTTATAATGGTTTTCCTGAAGATTGGGAAAATGTACATCAAATTTGGAGAAGCTTCGTTGCTGAGGGATGTAAGCCAACTTTCCGTTGGCCAACTCCAATAACTGATAGTGATGATGATCTCATAAGCGAAGTTACAGATGTGGTTTTCATGAGCGAAAGAAATACAAGACGTCCTAACCGAGAGCGAGAACAACCACATACATCAGTTAGACGGGACAGTTTTAAAACATCTATGTCCTCTAATTCCAATGCGAGTGTATTGAACGAACGTGCAGGTTCTACAATCTCCACAACCCCTACAATCCCAACAACCTCAGCAATTCCTCTCGCGGACATTTCATATGTTAAAGACAGCTTTAACAAACGAGACGAGTACACAAAGAACAGCAGCAATTCATCAATTGTTGGAACAGCCACATCCAGTAGACTCGAAGACAAACTAACTGCTATTATCACTAATCTGACTGATCGCAATTGTTCGCAAGAATATATTGAAAAGGTTGCGGTAATGTTTGATTGTCTTAATTACGTTGTAAATTACAATAAGGCGAATGATGAAAATCAGCTAGAAGACTTCACGAGGAATACATCAACTACTTCGCTTAAGAATCAATCGCAATGTGAAAATAATAGAATTTCAACGATGGCTTCTTCCATTTCAAATTATAAAGAGCAGAATTTATTTAACTCAAAAATGGATTGTTTGGGTCATTCAGAATGTTCCAAAACCGCAGTATCCCATTCTATGAATATAATGCCTGAGCACAGATCAAAGGATGCTGATCAGTCTAAATCAAAAAGAGATCTCGACTCTGAATCTGAGAGTGAAACTTATTCAGGTATACCGCGAATATCTGCTGACAAAATCCTTCGAACCAGAAACCTGCAAAACGGACCTTCCAAGCACTATGTTAGAGAGCCGATTAATAGGATAGATAAGGTCTTGTCAGTCGATTTAGAAAAGATCAATATTCCAGCTCTAAATCATAGTGTTAGCAAAAGTCATAGTCAAAGCAGAGGTAACAGAAAACTGTCACCCTACGATTCCAGTGTCAGTATACTTGAAACTCCTAGCGAGAGCGAGAGTCACAATCGAGCAATGTGTCAACCACATAAACAAACGACCTCAAGACGTGAGTTTGTATCATTGAACTCAGACCTTAGTGACATTGAAAATGATTGTGGTATCTTAAATGGTCAAGCCTATAGAGGATCAAAATCTACACGTAATCCAAACAAAAGATCATCACCAATAGTTGCTGTGAGTGATGGAAGATCACGAGAACGAACACCAGTGCCCACCTTATGTCAACAACAAAAAATTATTTCGTTTTCTAAGGATCAGAATCAGGTTGTTCAGGAGATTCCCGATAAGGTTCCAATTGTAACAGCGCGTCAGCCGGTTGAAAAAGCTCTTCGTGATATAGAGAATAAAAAAAAGCACAATTCTAACATGAAAGAGAACGAAACGCCACCTTCCACGTCAGAAGAACAACGCAACATCGTTCCATCGGGTTCAAAACCGTTAAAAGCACAGAAAACATTATCTCCACCAGTGGAAAGTGAAAAACCGATTTCGCCGAGAAAAGAAGCAATGAATAATTCACGAGAGAAAACGGAATCAACCAATAAGAATTATGGGTCGAAAGCTAATCCTAAGATACTTGTGGCATGGACGCCAGTCGTTGTCTACAATCCTGAATCCGAGTCCAAATGCGGTTTGGTTTTTGAAGGAAGTTTATTAAACGAAGCTGGCCATGTTGTTAACAGGAAATTCACTACGAATCAAATTTTACGAAGAGTTTCGAGCAAAATTGTTGAGACAGTGCGTCATGAATTTTTTCAGCTATCAGGAGATCTTAACGATACTAAGCATATCGTCCCCAAGAAGCTGTTAAAGTGTTGCAGAAGTGGCTGTCCAACACAGATTAATCAGTTTTGTGAAAATTGGAAATCATTGAAGATGGATAATTTTGTAAAGAATATTGAGCCACTGGATGGTTCTACTTTGAATGTCTTAAGTATTTCGACTAGTTCCAGGGGAAGACGAATCCTACCGCCTTTGAATTATTGGAACGGCGAACGTATTACGTTCAAGGATAATAATCCAGTTTACAGTCCTGGTAAATCACGAGATACTTGTGAAACATCAAGAAGCACGAAAAGCCGTACGAGTTTCTCCCAAGACTCTCAGGACGAAGGAAAGAAGAACTCTACCCAGGAACGTAACAATCCTCGTGAAAGTAAAAAGTATCCGGCAACAGATATGAAGTATCGTACTAAAGGCACGACAGGTCGATTTGAGAAAATTGAGACGAAGTCGAAAGATGATGAAAAGCCAAGATCCATTAGGAGGAGACGAAGTATTGTTCAGCAATTAAATTTCTCATCCAGCGACGAGGAAGAGAAAAATTTTACATCGCATAGAAGAACAAGATCGAGTAAAAAATCTGCTGGAATATCTAATGAAAAGAAAACTAATGATTCTCCTACTATTGAATATGCAGTATGCTATTTTTTTTTTTTGAAATAATATCTAGGACACAATGTTTCGTAATATTTATCTTGTTAATTAATTAATTCTTGTAGGCTGAAAGCTCATCGCGAATGAAGAGAAACGCGCTTGGAAATTCTTCAAGAAAGTCGAGAATGGCGAAGCGACAAAAACTTGAAAATTCACCAACATCTAAACAGTTATCAAACGAGATCGAGTCTGACGTATTGTGAGAATTGTTAGTTATGACACTAGATTATATTTCCAAAATTTAAATAACTAAGATAGTTCTTTTATTTTTAAAGGCACCGAAACAAACGGAGATCAACGTCACGAGGTGCTGAGCAGAATATAATTTGCACGTATCACGAAAATGTACCGGTACGAGACAACATGCTGTCAGATGACGAGATGTCGCTAATACCATGAAATGGAAAAGATAAAATCAAAATTTCTATACAGTTTAAAAGCGTAGCCATATTTTATGACTTGTAAAATTTCTCTATGTTAAAATACAATGTTTTTAAAAATCTCTGATTTCTCATTTAACTGAATAGATTATATTATCGGCAGTCCAGTGATAACAGGCCGGGAGTGAGGTAAATGAGCTAAAGCGCATAATTACCATTAATAAACACCCCTAAATCGTCGTGATTCAATTATAAATATCAGCAATCACCAATTTGACACGTAATATTTGGAATGTAAGTAGTGCCCCGATTTCGTTTCCAGTTGCACTCGTTTACTTCGATCTATATTTCATAATAATATAATAATAATAGATAGTATACTATGGACAATAATGCTTAATCATGTTAGCTCTCGTCGTAGAGAGGAGTACCGTCTCCACTTAGAGACATACTCCGAGGACTAGAATTCGTGTGTGGCGTTCCTCGGGGTGACTTGTACGACGGAGTGCGAGCCGATGGTGGTCTGTTGCGGGGTGTTGCTCTTCCCGAGGATTCTTCATATCCTCTTGGGGTTTTCCTGGAGTCTTCATACCGCGGTGTGCCGCCACTAAAATATTAATAATTAATTAAATTTATTCATTGTAGACAGTGCGCGCAAGGTAGTATCTAATGACACTTACGACATCCTTGGCATCGTTTGCTTGAGCCTAGCCCAAGCTTCGGCAGCCTTTTTCCAGTCCATCGGATCACCGGACGGTGTTCCTATAGGAGGTGTTGGTCGATGGGACGGAGTGCTTCTGTGGTGAACGGGTGTCACGGCAGGTGGGCCAGGATGTAAGAAAGGACCTTGATGATGGCTAGGAGTCTGTTGTCCGTGTTGCCCGTGCTGGCTGTGTTGCGAATACCTGGGTGTTGGTTGAGCGTGGTGAGGAGTATGATGTGGTGTTTGATAAGGTGTCATGAATGGCGTCTGTCCGGAAGGTGTGTAGGGAGTATTTGGATAAGTATGCATTCCGCTATAGCCGGTAGCTCCGGCTGTCCCTGGAGTATGCGGAGGATAATGATGAGGAGTTTGATTTGCCACTTGAGACAAAGAATGAATCATGTGATGTGGAAGATTCTGTGCCACTCTTTGTATTGCTTCTTGGTTCATGCCTGAATAATTTATTCAGATATTTAATATTGTTTCTAATGAAATTAAAGTTTCTCGAAATCAAAGTTATACGCACCGCTGACATTAACACCTGGAGTTGTATGATACGGTGTCCTGGAGGTCATAGCACCACGTGGAGTGCTAGGTGTTGCCTGACCTGGTACTGGGTCTCTGAAGTGTTCCTTGAACCAGCGGAACAGCTCGTTAACTCTGCCAAACATTTGTCCACGGAATCTAAACCCATCTGGGGCTACAGTGACGTATTCGTGACGACATCGTACTCTTGGTAAGTAAGAGAGCAAAAATTTTCCTGGATAATTCTGCAGACAACGAAGATAAAAATTATTCGATAAAATTTGTATAGTTTTATTGTGATTAGTGTAGTAGAGGGACGCACTTTGGCAGCAGATATGATGTATGGAATTCCACCGGGATTCTCTTTTTTCTGTTCCTTCAATATCTCTTCAGCTTTGTCTTTTAGACCATCAATGTTTGGTTTATAGTACTTAAAATCTAATAACTCGGAAGCATACGCAGCCATTGGATTAACGTGTCGAGCAATTATTTCATCTAAATCCTCAAACTCCTCGTTTCCAATCCACAGGCTTTGTCCAAGAGAAAAAGCATTCTCCTTGCCTTCTTCTCGCACGTCAATGTGTTGATAGATATCATCGGTTATCTTCCAGGTGACTGTCAGATGATCCGCACCCTTGCTGCTTGGTCTGACTATAGCCTCTCCTTGTTTCATATGTTGCATAAGCTTTTCTGCTTCAGCAAAGCTAATATTGTGGAATGACGGATGAACTATAACGCGTTTCACGTAAGTTTGCCTCTGCTTTGCTTTCTTAGCCTCGTCTTCCACTTTCATGTCCTTTTGCTCTGCTTCAGTGTCGTAGAAAGGATCCTTCTGCGGTCTAGAAATTTTAAATAAAAATTCAATAGTTTATAAATAATTAACAGCTAGGAATTTTGTAAAATGATCCTTGCGTTACCTCCACTCATGGTTTTTGTCAGCAAGGTCACTGCTCTTGCTGGTACACTCAACGCTGAATCGCTCGACTTCAATTTTAATGATTCGACAATGAATTATCTGACCGATGCCCACTCTTTCCTCTGGATTAGCGACGTGCCTATCGGACAAATTCTTAATGTGAATGTACCCAGATATTCCATTGTCCAGACGCAATCTTACGCCCGTAGCTTTTCCTGGGCAAGCGCCAGCATCAAAATGATTCCACACTTCAGACAGTTCAGGGAAGTCATTCTTCAAACAGAAGGGACATTGCCAAAGGCCAGTTTCATCGTTTCGTACAGGATTCGCTTGATCCAGCTGTTCACCCTGCGGCTTCCTGTGGCTGATTCCGACGACGGAGGCTAAGACCAGTTTACCTATGTAAAACGTGTCTGGAGTTTCTTTTGTAAGAATGTCGAATAATTTCTCAGCACTTGGAGACTGATAGGGCACTCTCAAATCCTTGTATCTGCTGTTTAATTCTGCTCTGATATCATAGAGTGTAACGCACTTGTTTCCAAAGCCCTGTCTTTCCAGTTCCTCGGCAAAAGCGTCCAGATCGAGATCCTTCAACCTCTCAGGAGACTCGAGAATTTCTTCAAGAGCTCCAGCAGGATTTGCGTCCTCATCGTCGTACTCCAAAGCATCCACAGCCATTTTCCTTGCCCACTCGTATGTCTCAGGGTGCACACGAGAACCATCAAGTACCTCCACGTATGCTTCTGTACTGTCTCCCAAACTGTTTGTGTCTATTTTAATGAAACCAGCACAGTTTATAAAAACCTTTGGTCCCATGTGACAGGCTGTTACCAGCTGCGTCCTGTTTTCTAATCTCTGATTGGTTTGCTTGAGCATCTTTATTAGGGCCTGTCCTTTCCTGGGGCCCAAGCCGCATACGAATTGCACGAGGTTACCTGCGTAAGCCTGTTGAACAGCTTTATTAACATCCACACCAACTTCGTTAACCCGATTTACGAATTCAAGATAGAGATTCTCCAGAAGTTCTTCCTTGCTTATCTGGTCTTGAAGGGTATGATACCTCAGACAAAGTATTTCCTCGTCAGCGGTACAGAGCTGTGAGAATTCAACAAGAGGATCCTGCATTCTTCTTGCGAGTGATATAGCCTGACGAAGAAGCTCCGGATAGTCACGGAATTCTGCAATACCTTTATTGCTGTTCGAATAAATTTTAGCTAACTCGTTGTCACATATCTCCACCTGAATAGAAGGGAACTGTTCATCTTCTACAAGAGTAGCGATAACCTCCTTCAAGTCAGTAGCTATCATCATTGCTTCCCGTGACTCTCCACCAATTACAACAACGTGAGGCTTTTTGGTAGCTATGAAGTTTCGTATAGCCAAAAGGTCAGCCTCCTTCATCATCTTCTCATCCTCCCGGAAGCCGTTCTTTCTTTTTAGGAGATGTGGAAGCCTTAAGTAATCAGTGCACTCCCCATCTGGTGCAACGAGGCAGGTAAATGCAGCTTGAGAGTAATCAGGCACATAGGAAATACCCATTACACGAAGTCCCTTGCTAGTGTCCCATTCTTCGTCCTCCTCTTCAGGAAATTCACAGGTATACGGTGCTACCTTTATCCAATTGTACATCTTGCGACAGCAAGCACGCAGTACGCACTCTTTTCCTTCAGCAATAAGATTCGACCTCAGTTCTTTCTTAAGGTCCGGTATGACCATACGCGTTAGCGCCATTTCTACGCTACCCACTCTCAAAGCATTCCAGTCCTGGACAGTCTTACTAAATTCGTCCCTGTAGTAAAGCTGCTTCATTTCTTCCACGTAATTGCTGCTAGTATTTCCTTCGATGGTATCGCTCATGGTGATCGTAATGAGTTTATCCTCTTCAGCAATCGAAAGTTTCAAAAATTGATCACCATCAAGATCCCGCACGGGTTTGTCTTTCAAGTACTTCATTCCGTAGATCGGATGATTTTCATCTATCTCCTTAATACCCCTTTTCGTAGGATGTACAGATATTTTTGCTCTTTCCATGTACATCTCGCGAACACATTTTCGCACCAAAGGTTCGCGTGCCAGTTGTATGGCAACCATCAGTTGTGCAGCTTTGAGAACTTCTTCATGAGTCTTGAACTTTGGACCGCAGAAGTCAAGCGCTACTGTCGACGGTTCCGTAGGATCCTGGTCGACTTCATGACGCTGATAATTGTCACGTAGATTTTCAGCGAAATGCTCCGGAGTTAGACCGAATTTCTTTGCAAGACTATCCAAGCCCGCCTTTCTGCAGATTGAATACGGACCGGTTCTTACCGCTTGTTTCAAAGTTTCCTCTGGTTCATCCTCCTCCTCTAAGTCTATCTCGTCATCCGGTGGAGGTTCCTCACCGTTCTCTTCCGCTTCTGCGATTTGCTGTCTTCTTCTTTGAATTCTTGCTTCGCGTCTAGCCTCCCTTTCCTTCTTTCTGACGGTCTCCTGCATTGCTGGTATTTCGTGGCTATAATACAGCATGAAATGATGATGAACGTCATTCAGCTCATCGCTAGTTTGAACATTCTTCAAACGATCTATGTCTTCCTCCCGGATAACGCGCACATTGTCAGGAAGTGGAGCGTCCGGGTTCTTCATAATTTCATCAAGCTGATAGTTTCGCATTTTCTCAAAGAGTTTCAACAAATTTTCTTTTCTTTGACGTAATTGGCACCACTTAGCGTCAAATTTGTAAACTTTCCAGAGGTCGTTAATGTTGAGTTCTGGGAGAACGTATTCCTTTCTATAAAACGAAATGAATGGTACTTCGAAGTGTTGATTTCTCATGAAATCTAGAGCCTTCTTGATCTTTCCAACTGTTTGTGGTCCTTTTCGTGCTCGTTCTTTTGCTTCAGCGTTTAAATGTGCATCTTGAATTGATACTGTTGGTCGGCAGAATGCCTGTTGATAAATCCATTCTGCTTCGAGGTCTAATTCGTCGGAACCTTCTGGTACAGAAGTAACTGGTACCGAACGAAGTTGCATTCGTTCTGGTATATCCGTATTTCGAATCTGAAATGGATAAATAGATAGTCATATAAGTAACACTTCATTATCAGAACGTTTCGCATATTCGTCTTTCTATACATACTTCATTATCCATGTCCGTAAAATGACCTCTCTTGAGTTCACTTGGCTCATATATTTCAAAAATACTCTTTTTTGTGGGCTTCTTCTTTGGTTGCTTCTTCGGACGCCGTGGTCTCTCTCCATCCCCGTCATCATCAACGTATTCATCCTCTTCGTCTTCGTCTTCTTCCTCGTAATCTTCCTCACCATATTTCCCGAATTCATCATAGTCAAAGTCCACACCAAAAATATCCTGAGCTTCTTGAAGAGCCCTGTTTCCCATTATAATACGTTGATTAAATATTATGGATTGTACTACGAATAGTTCTTGCAATGAAATTGAACATAAGACATTTATTACGTACGCGTCAGAGAATATATGTTTTTTCCTTTTTCGCCTTTCTGCGATTGGTCTCCCATCGTCATCCACAATGAAATCATCTGCATCCGAGTATTCACCTTCACTTCCTTCCTCATCAAATGTTTCTGCCTCAGGCCTGTGACTCCGTTCACTTCTCCGTTCATCCTCCTGATATTAAAAGTAAAAGAAGATCGAATAATGTAACAAGTAAACACTAAAAACATACATACCACCAATGCATCCCTTTCCTAATACAAGCAAGCAGGCAAACAAAAAATTAACATGAGCTAAGAAATCCTAACATATTGGATACTTTAATAAAATATTAGAACTTACATCACCAGAACCTTCAAATAGTTCATTTGCAATTGCATCTCTTTCTTCATCAGCCTCCTGTTCTTGTTCCTCCTCAGATTCTTCATCTTGTATTCTTCGCAAGCGCTTGAAGCGTTTCTAATACAAGGAGCACTCAGAATAATTTATCAATTTTATAGTTTAGTTAGACATATATTGTTTAAGGACATACCCTTTCAACTTTAACACCTAAATTCTCTTCTATGAGATCATAATCTTCATCCTCAAGGCGGTCATCAAAATCTTCATCATCACTTTTTTTACGTTTTTTAGAACCACCTGAAATATCGCTATCCTCTCCCTCACTTTCCTCTATAGGATTATCATCAATAAGATCTTTCAGTTCTTCACGAAGTCGGTCCTCATCATCTGCATCAATTATAATTCAAATAAAAACATACTCAGAGAAGATTTGTTTAATCACGATAGAGGACTTACCTTCTTCCTCCTCATCACTCTCGTCCACAGTCTTTAATTTCTTTAATTTCTTTTTTTCAGTATAATCCAACTCCTCTTCCTCCTAAAAAACCACAAAATATGGGTACAAAAGTTGGTTCACCAGTAAAGAAATGCAACGAAAATGGCGTTGCAAAACTTCTCATACAACATATTACAATAACATAATTTACAGACATCCTACCTCGCTCTCTTCAGCCTCAGTATCCAAAAAATCTGCCATTCTTTACAATTTACGTAAATTCGCTCAACGAAAAAATGGATTTGCTCAAATCCCACGGTGTCTGATGCTCAATAAAAAAGACTGACAAGCTACTCGACCTTCTGTTATATTCTAAAATGGCTCCACCGTCGGCGTCCTATGAAACCACACCACTTCTTTACTCGGTGGCCTCTGTGGTAAGCAGCAACACGATTTTATTACACTAGATGGCGGCAACGTCAATAACGAGAAAAAGTGTACAAAATATTTAGTGACAGACAGAATTTAAAACTTAAATATTAAAACAATAATTCTTTTTTCAACATTTCCGTGGTCATAGCGTGGCCTTATTAAAGGAAAAAAATAATAATACCCGGCCGTGAACCCAGCACCTTAGGCTGCGAGGGCCCACGTACCCTCAATGCGACAAACGATACTTGACCGCAGCACCGGGATTGGTGAAAAACATCAGGTTCTGAACCAATCACAGTGGGTCTAGCTTGTAGCGTTGATATCCCATAGACATATAAGAATAGAGTACGCGAGAGATAGGTTAGCACGTGAGTGGCTGTGACCGCTGGATAGAAAGAGAAAACTGCATGTGGTGTCGGCTTACCCTTGTCTAATCACGTATGCGCAACATAATCATGTAGTGCGTCTACGTTTGTCCTTCCTTCCTTTCCTTATGGCTGCCTCCTCCAACGAGGAGATGTGCCAGATCTACGTTTGACGCGCGTCTAATATGTGTAGTAGTTGGCATTCGCATGCGCGGTTACACAATGGGTTTGTTCAGCAGAAACATCACTGAGGGAGCAAATACATTTGACTGGTCAAATATCACAACTGTTTTAAGATTAACGATCAAATGACCAATAAAATGTATTTGTTTCCTCAGTGGTGTTTCTGCTGAACATACCAAATGATAGAAGGGGCCCGCCCAGATGCAGTTGTCTCTTTTTATTCCGAGGACGCTTTCTCGGCCCATTCCCGTAGTCTATTCTTATATGCCTATGTGATATCCAGTGTTTCTACAGGGTTGTTTTATTGTACAAGTTTTTATAATCGTCATTTCTTCAAAATTTTTCATATAAGGCTCGGAGCAGACGCGGCTTGGCGTGTACGCGACTGCAGAAATTTTTGCCGCCCGTATTTTTCCAACCACCGCGTGACTGCTGGCCGCCGGTGTTACATTAGTACACGTGGAGCTATCGAACGGTGCACACGGAGGTAAAGCGTAATTTCAATTGATTCATACAATCGATCCGAAGACTTCAACAGCAAGGCATATTACTGCGCTGCTTTTTAACGCCGTGTGTGAACTACGAGTACGATTCGCAGTCGCGTAACCGTCGCGTCACTTTACGCCCGTCTGCACCGAGCCTAAATGATTAGAAAATACATTATTATCGAAACCGATGAGCATACGGAAATACGCGTAAGAAAATGTTACTGATATTCTTTAAAAAATTCTCAGTAATATATTCCTCATATTTTATTCATCACAGAAATAAAACGTATCTTACAACCCTTACAACCAAACGTAAGACAAATGGCAGATACTTCTACCTCCTTTTTACTTAGGTCAGGGCTGATCAGTTTGTCAAAAAGTGTAACGTAGTAAGGTAATTCACGTAAATAAAAACGCTTCAAATGCAGTTGTCCTCTAGCGGATGTGAAAACCTGCGTGTTGATCTGATGTAAAAAAAAAAGTACAAACACGATAGAAAATCTCATGTTCAATGGAATTTATTAATTCCAAATTCCTATGTAGATTATTTACTCTGGTGTAATACAAGGATATCTACGTCTATGAAAGTATGTCGCGATGATTGAATTTCGTGGTTGGACAGTTTTTAAGACCTTATCAGTAAACGAACCCAATCATTATGTTATCATCGAATTTCTTGCGAGTTATTGACAATTCTTCATAATTATTCAAATCTTCTGGAAGATAAAGCTTTACGAACATCAGAGGGTCTTACGGATAGAACTATAATACATATATTCTAATGCACCGCCGTATTGAATAAGTGGAAAAGGTTTAAAGGCGGATCGATACTGTAATACATTTATATGTATAATTACCGTTCAATTATAACGTAGAGAGCATAGAAATAGTATAACAAAATATATGAAATATTTATAAAATGGCTATCCACCATGACTCGTGAAAATTACGAGAATCCGATATATATATAATATATATATGTATACCAGGTTATTAAGCCTAAACGCACCACCTGAACATGATTCTACCATAAGATTCAAATGGGTGCGCTAACTTCACGCGGTGCGTTTCTACTGAATAACTCTGTATATATTTATGCGGCACACATCTCGTTAACGCAATATTAAATCATTCTCTACAGCTTCTCTCGATCTAGTCTCATTTCTTATTCTTTATATTCTCTGTGTCCATTTTTTCCTCGTACGCTTCTTACGATACTCGCCTTTCACGATTCACGTCAGAAAAAGTCGAACGAATATAATCGTGCATGGCCAAAGCCGTGCCTTATCACACATTTTCAATATTATTTATTATTTACAAACACCCAATAGCACTTAGCTCTGATTACTTAAAATTAAATACACTTCCATATTCCGCATAATATGATTCATGTTTGGATACGATCGCGCGGAAAACGCGTTTCCTTTTATTACATGCATCCGCCATTGCAAAAGAAATGTGTATGTCATGCGAGTACGTTGATCTGCATTCAACATTTCTTGGTCAAGTCGTTAAAATCTATCGAATTGTAATGGATAAGAAAAAAAAATATAGCGAAGTTCCGAATGAAGATGAGGTAGTGAGATTTGTAGATATTTATCGCATTCGATTAAATAGTGTCGCCCTTCCGAATTTAAAGAAAAAAATTCGTGCCACCAGAGAAATATCGCAAAATTTCAAAAAACTTTTCACTTTAGAATATTAATTGTATAAAAATAGAAGTTCTAAAATTTTATAGAAGATATGTATATACGATGCGCACGTTAACATATTCACAAACACGCACATGCTTTTTGCAATAACTCGCGATCGTCGCTCCTGGTAAATGTATTCGCTCCTATTTCTGAATTTGTGAACTTCTATCTACGACTCAATGAAATATACGTTTTCATATTAATATATCTCTTTCTTTGTCTCCCTTCAATTCGTTTCTGAACGTTCTACCCATAACTTATCTACAGCTGGAAAATGTCAAGTTTTTCGCTAATTGATGATCACTGACTAGAAACTAAAGTGGACGTCGTTATCATACATTAAAATGTGCACATTATTGCTATACTAAAGTTTTCCAGTTAATGACTTTATTAACTCGAATTGTGAATACCTTCAAATATATAATATATATTTGTGTGTGTATGTTACTGATATTCTTGGTATTCATATATATATATATATAACATGTTTCTCTGTTAAATTTTACAATAATAACTCGACGGGAAACGCTTAACCGACACATTAGGGAACTGTACAAAAAAAAATGGAATGATACGTCAATTTCGTTCTAACAGGAAACAATTATGTACAATATGTCGATAAAGTAACAATTACTTAAATTGAACCGTGCAATTAATTAGCAAATAAATTTCGCTATGAAATTTCACCGCCTATTGCGTCGATCAATTCATATTCGTATTAAAAATTACAAGATTTCAAGAGAATGTATCGAATTTTTTGTTTGCTTTATTGACTGGAGCAACGTCACGTCTAATAAATATATTTTCCTATCGTTAAGAAGAACGTGATTGCATGTTACGTAATATTTTTATACGTATACCAGCTCCGGGTAACTAACACAATTAATTTCGAGGCACTACCGTCGTAGAAAGTATGATACGATATGACGCGTACGTGATATGCCATGTTAAAATCAGACTAGAATAAAATTGATTTCTATAAGTTACGTCAACAGATACAGACGCAGCCATTTTCGTAGCTGTTTTGTTCCTCCGTGCCTCCTTGAAACAACGAAGAAACAAAATCTTGTAATACTTGAGCCATTCTTCGTAAATATAAATACCAATCGTAAGGATTACGATATGACGTGGACATAAATATACGAAACCTTGAGAAAAACCCACCCTGATTTTCAAGATCAAATTAGAAGACTAGAGAGTTCGGCAGTGATAATAGTAAAAAGGGTATAAAGTACCAGGGGAAGAGTTTCGTGGAGAAGGATGAGAATCAGCTATGGAAAAATATAAGCTCTCGAAAGATCATTCCCACCTAGTAGATTACAAGTTATTTATGAATTTTTTATCCGCGAAAACTTCCTCCAATGGATATTCAAATATTTAGGCGCCTAAGCGATGCACAAGGCAACAAATCTTCATTCTTCATTCTTCATTTTTCATTTATCAAGCTTCACACTTATTTCATTATGCTTCGCTCTTCACTATTGATGCTTCTCAAGTCTTCCATGGATAATGAGACATTGCGGTGCTTTGCTCAGCTGTCAAAGATGTCGAATTTTAAGGATCGTGACTCTGGCAGCCGATGAAGGGCGTTGAATGCCTGATGAAGTGAGGACGAATTGTCAGCATCGCCAGCACTGAATCTGTGTGACAATTTATTTGGTGAATCCCAGCACGTCGTCGACCCTCGACAGACTCTCGATACTGCTTGTTCCTCCTGATTGTTGTTGAAGGTACAATTATTGTTTCCTGAAACTGTTCTGGTTGACGTCATCGGATACAGTGCTACTGAATTTGTATTCTGGATGGCTAACCTGGTGACTGTGGCGGCGATTGCATCGGCGAACCCGCTAAAGAAGACAAGGGTTCATAGGGTGGTGGAGGAGGTGAAGACGGAGAAGGCGTAGGCGACGGAATCGATGATTTTAGAATAATTTCTGGATCTAATCCCAAAATCCTGAGAACTCTGTGAGGATCGGTGCGAACCCAGAGTTCCAAGAGATCGATTGGCCAATCGGTTTGCGTCGAAGCATGTGCCAATCTAGCTGGCGGGTCCCAGCAAAGAGCATCTGGCGGATGTGAGGAGCTTCTAGCCAAAACGCCACTTCCCCTGCCGGCTGGAGTTGGAAGGTTTGGATTGCTCTGGGGAGAACTGGCTAGCAGCTGGAGTGTCTGAATAGCGTTTCTGACCTACGTTAACAAACAATTACAAACTGTAACATTCGTTACGTACATACCTATTCGATATAACAGAAATTGTGCCAATCGCATTATTTTACCTCATAACTCAAAGTAGCTACGTCCTGGTGCAAATTCGTCACCTGAGTATCCAATCTCTCTACGGATCCTCTAATATGATCCTCGACAGACTCTTGAGCGAGAACTTGAGCAGCTCTTCCTCTTATTATTGCACTCCTCACTCCTCGTCTACCCTCTCTGTACTCGTCCCTAACACAAAATCATTCACGATAACGGAAAAGTCCCAAGTCGTTATATTCTGATTAAAAATCTTACCTGAACTTTGTATGACGTGGACTCGTCGCTATGTGTAAGGGTGATCTATTGGGTGGTGAAAGGGGTGAGGTTTCACCTTCTTCAGGAAGATTTTCATCATCCTCACTGATAGAAGGCAAGGTCAAAGAATGCGCACCATTCATATCCGACTCTTGGCCAGCAATGTAACCCTCCCTTAAATTGTAGGTAAGATCGTGTTTTATGTCATGAGCAAATTGATGCTGATACTCAGGATAAAGTCTGAGAACATCCACCAGGCCTTGCATATTGATACACTTGAGGTCACAATAAGTCAGTGCCTTAACGTCGCAGCTGGATTTTACTACAACATCAGCAGTACCAGAACCACCACCACCGGTGCCACCACCATTATTACCATGTTGTAAGTGTACGTTTATGTCGCAACCCACCAAATCTCCCTTCCCTGAAAACCCCCCAAAAAAAATGTATCCAAGGAACGGAATCCCACGTGGTATCATATGTGAGCGTATCCACGCAATATAATAATATTCCTATTAAGAGAAGCTTACCTAGAATGGCTACCACCATGCTGTTTTGCACGACCTCCATCGAACCATTGCACAGATAATAAATGTAGGATAGAGCATCCCCTTTATGAATGAGAAATTCGCCAGGGGCGCAGAAGTTGCTTCTAATATGAAGCGAGAGCAACTTGAGGCAACCCTGTGAGGCTGCTTCGAATATCGGTAAACTCAGGATTTCACGATGCAAATGCATTGAGACGTCGCCTCGAAGCTCTTCCGGAAACTCCTTCAGCGTCTGAAAAGAACGTACGGATTCTCATATATTGCAAAGCGTATCTAGTTTCGAATCGCGGTGAACTAGCTTGTGGAGAGAAGAGAGTTTGGAGAAGACGTTCAGGCTAACATTCGGAGTGAATTGAAGATGCTGATAAAACGTGAAATAGGAGGAAAAAGTTTCAAGATTTTTAAAGGATGTATAACGTTCGTCATCTATAGTGCTTTCTTTAACCGTAACTCCCAAAGTTACACTTTGTCACTCATGCATCCCCCAAACGATCGTGTTACCTTCTGAGTAAGTAAGGGAAGGGGACGAAAGAGCCGACTCAAACACTTGTAGATGACTAATTAGAAATTCATTACAATAGTTCACCGATAGTAGCTATGTTTTCAGAATAGGTACTGTGCACGTGCATACAATTGCAATTTACACTTTAATTAACAGTAAAAATCAAAGGAACAATACACGATAAAGTTTCTTATTCTGGTACGGTATGTAAATATTTTTAAATCATAATCATGCAAAGTATATTTATATATGTAAAGCCTAAGGCAAATGCATGATACACATTTTGAATAGACGGATAAGAGAGGTGGCAAGTAGGTATATAGGCAAGGTAGATATGAATAATATAAATACGTGTATCCCAGGAATGCCGATGCCTCCAAAGTTCACTGATTGATATAGGGACAGAACAAACATCCCCAAGAAATCAATGTGAAGTATATACACAAGAGTTTGTATAACGTTGATCGATCGAAATCAGGAAATTCATATCAAGAGCAGGAGAAATCGAACCTGAATCAGCAACCAGCAACGAGTCTCATGCTCTTTGCTAGTGGCTAGAGACATCGTTTATAAGCCAAATAAAACTTCTTACGCATGCATTGTACCTGAATAAATTTTCTGAATTTTATTCGCTTGCTTTATACGCGCGAACCTAGCATCTGCTTACGCACAATTACTGTAACCTTACTTCATTACTTTAATTAACGTACTTACGTACTACAAGCACGTGGCGCAAGAGACAATGCGAATAATAGATACAAATATTAGCACATTGTATTGTTAAAGGTCTCCTCGTCCTTCAATGACGATTAATTTATATATTAATAAGATATATATATTTGTATAAAGAAACATTGAATAAAGACGTAATATGTTGCGTTCGTTTGCACATTCAGGATCTATCGATATTTCAATTGTACCAATTATGAGACACGTGCAAGGAACTTCTTGAAGGATTCTCGTTATACACCAGCAGCCTCAGGAAATCTCTATCCCCGGATTGAGTACGTTCAAAGTAAATAACAGTAAATCCCAAGGCTCAAGGAGATACGTAAACCCTTCAAGGATTTCTAGGATCGTTCGCTTTACACACCTCCCTTACCTCGTGTATGTCAATGCCATGATTGAGCGACCACATAGTTTGGAAATAGTCCTGCATCCTTTGCTTGAGCTCTTCAGGTATCTGGTGAAGTGCTAGGAAGTCCTTGAGATCTCGCCACTTTGTCTGATAAAGTGATCTTCTCGAGTACATTCTCTGAATAATGGCGGTCACGTTACCAAAGACCACAGCGTGCATCAGTGCTGTAAATTGATTTATGGAAATTCTAATTAATTAAATTATACATATAAAGATAGGCTCAAACGATCAATAAATTACTGACCACCGACTAGCATAGTGCATATGGAAAATATCTTCTCCGAAGATGTATTGGCTGACACGTTGCCAAAACCTACTGAGGTCAGACTACTGCAGGTGAAGTAAAGTGCAGTGATGTAACTCTCAGAGTGCGTCACGTTTTGCACGGAAATCTTCAGTCTATCAGCCAGAGTATGAATCCAGCCTGAAATTCATAGAGACAAGTGCCAGATAAGTAGATGGTAATAAAATGAAGGAGACGTCAGGGATCACGAAGATAAAATGAAATCCTACATGAAACTGTGGGTTGGCTTCACGGTCAGTGTCACTGTACTTTCGCTAGTAGAAACCCTTAAGATTTTATGATAAAAAGAAAGTTTCATAGTTAAATTTACATTCCGTCCTAGCAAACTGTTTTCCAGTTTGGTTTTCGCGTCTGAGACTAAACTTCGAGGTATCACACCCGAGAGAGCAATGTGTACCTATATATATCTTAGTTACCGTTACATATGTATAGGATCACATATGTCCATTATCTGAACACATACGTATATACATGCGATAGCATCCCTCAAGCGCAACAGGCGAGGGCTCAGATCCTCCCCGAAGGTCCTCTGTATCTTTTTTTATTATATATTCAACCCCCATAACAAACAGCGATTTTTTCTCCATCTATATTCAGCTATTCGAAAAAGAAGCTGTAAACTTTATGAAAAAAAATGTACATACCAGTCAGTATACAAAAGCAACGATAAGATACCTTACGGCGCTCCGACGTCTTGTAATTGTCAGAGGACCGATGTCATCAAGCCCAATTTCAATAAAAGCCATTAGATTGCACGTAAAATTCGAATGAAGCCTCAAAACTCAAAGCACAATAAGTCCAAATATTTTGTCAATGGATACAGGCAATATCGTATTTAAACCAGCGACATGCGTCGAAATCTCCACGGTCGATTATCCTTATGTATCCTCCGTGCAGGAAAACGTATAAGAGAGACAAAGAGGACGTGAAGGTTTAAATCGTGAAATAAGATAAAAAAAAGTCACAGATGTAATATGAATCTTGTGAAAGACCCGAGGAATAAGAGTCAATGAGTTAGAAAGCAATAAAGATCAAAGCATCCCCTCTGAAAATCATTGAAGTAACCTTGGATTCCCCAGGAATTCCTCCTCCTGGCAATGGCCAATCTGTTTAATAATATGCTTTTCCTTTTTTATTGTATTCTCTGCTTCTTATACTTCTCTTACTTCCTCCAATAAGTCTTACCGAGATCCCAGTCTTTATCGTTGCGCAGTCTCTCCTTCTCAGCAATGACGTACCAGATGCACGCGAGCCAATGAGCAACCAGAGTGAACGACAGCATCAGCAATGTCAGGATCATCGCACTGTACTGGGAGTACCTGTCCATCTTTTGCAGCAATCTTGCCAATCTTAGCAGCCTCGTGAGTTTCACTAAATGGATATGACTGTGTCCAGATTCCTGTTGAACAGAAATCAGTTGAGATTCATGAATTCTTGGTAGATTTGTGCTTGTAAAAGCGATATCGGATATCTTGAATGCATTTGCTTGGGTAAGGGTAAATGCGAAATGGTGGGCGAATACAGTGTGCGCTTATCGATTTCTATCTTGTCGGGATAGTTTCAAACGTCGGAACGCCGTAGCGTCGGGACGTTCGAGATATTCTCACCGAAGGGTACGCGAAATCTCGGTTATTAACCGAGTAATTTGATGAGGGCAGATGCGCTTCCTCAAACTCCACTATGGCGAAAATTCAAAATTGCCAATTACCACCTAATTGATACCACAGGAACCGCTAAGATTTAATCGTGCGACTGACGCTTATTTTTTGCTTTGTAAAAAAAAAAGTTTTTTTTTTCTAAGTTAAACATTTTTTAATTTCTTATAGAACTAAGATTCCTCGGTACGAAAGTACAGTGATATATTTTTAAGTATATTGGGTCGACGGGACATCGACTTGCAATATTATTGATTCTCGGTTAATTTAAAGTTCAATAAAGACAGCTGGGTAATATTAGAAGTCGACTTGTTTTATATCTAGCGTGTGATAAGAGTTAAATCAATGAGAAAAGTTCTTTATATGTATATCTAGTGTCGATAAAGTAGAAAACTTTAAAATTTTCTAAGTATAAGGAAAATGGTTAAAAAAAGTCCTAGTCATTTCGCAGATCGACCTATTCCCAAGCATTGGTGAGGTCACTAAAGGCCGGGTCAAAGGTTGTCGTTCGTAGAATCGATCCTCGTATCAGGCACGAGCCTTCTCCCGGAATGACTTCGGAAAGACCTAGTTTTACCGTGACTTTTGCTTAATGAAAGCGGATTGCGAGCTCGAGAAATATGCTGCAGCAATACTTTTCATAATTATAGAAAAATTCTCCTCAAACCAAAGCTACAAGACATACCAAAAATACCCAAAAAATAACCACCAATCCAATACACGTCCCAGTATCAAACAGATATTCAACTTATAAGTTAAAAAAAAAATGTATCAGTGGCAATAAGAGTAAAAATGATAGATAGAGATGTCTCAGTTCGAAAACTGATTCGACAATGCCAATAATTGAGTATCCTCTTCGACAGGCATGACTTACAACCGGGCGATGATTGGTCCATTCACGAAGACGACGTAGGCGACAACGAACACCATTCACAGTGGATGACATCTTTCCTTTGGCAATTTTCACCGAGGAAATCTTATTACTTTGCAATCAATCGAGCATACTTTTTTTCATTTTCTTACCCTATTCAAAGATATAAATTTGATTTGACAATATTACCGTTGCTACACCTGCTACCATTATTTCAATACCCAAAGAACGTACTAAATATCCATGCAAGCAAAATGGTGCCGAGGATTACCTCGAGACACTGACCTCTCCGCTGTAAACGTCCGAGGCGTAGAGTACGTCAAAGGGAAGTGCAGCAACAAGATCCACGAGGAACCAGCTTTTCAGATAATTCAAAGCAATACTTTTTCCATTGCTGACGACCTCACCCTTCCTGCTCACATAGGTCGTCCTGAAGTTAAGAATTATATCTGCAAGAAGAAAATGCAATTTTCCTTTATTACTTCATCGTTGATAATTGTAATTTTATATACTGAAAAAAAAAAGAAAACATAATTACAAAAGATACAATGTAACAACACTGTATAAGCTGGTATCATAGAATATATCAAAGTACAACCAATCTACTTTATTACAAACGCTTTTCTCAACGTTGCTTGCTACTTCCTCCTGCTTGTTGCTGGATGCACTTTGCACTACTGCTACGAAAGTTTCATCCGCATTGAAAAACGCTATCGCGCTTGTTGCATACAACCAGGTTCTATATAGGTACTCTTGCGAAATTGAAACTGGCTTCTGGTCGTGGAAAATTGCTGGCTTTTAACTGTCTGCTCAAGTACGCCATTAAAAAGAAACGACATACAAGTACGTTTAATTTTAAATGTTTAAAAGGTACCTTTTTTTTATAGAAAAATCGGTAATACAAATATCTATCTTAAACTGGAGTGTATCATTTCTGTTATTATATATGGGAACTCTGAGCGTTATGGCTGTATTAATTTTATGTAGACTCAACGCGAAATACACGTATCTCATTTTTATGGTGTAATTCTTTTTTTTATTGAGGACATCAACTTCATTTTTTTATGGCATTTACCTTATCTACAACTTCAACCATCTACTATCTCTTCTGTTATATAGTTTAACCCTCTACGCGTTAAAGCACTTCAAACACAACTTTCTCCGTATACTGTTTACTTATTGACGCATGTTGTGTCTACGCCATAAAATATTATAACACAAGATCGGCGCATAAATTGTCTACGTTAAACCAGTTAATAGTGGCTCGATTTATCAGGTTACATGAATTTAGCCGCGTAAAGGAAATTTTTTGTTAATGTAAATTTTAAACAAACGTATACATTTCCGTGTGATTCATGCACGTTTTAATAATTTTGCAAAATTCCCAGCAGTCTGAGACAGTCTCGGTTGGATACGAACAAATGAAACGTGGTTTCGCGAGGAGAGACATCTTTTGGAAATTGGACGATTCCTGGTTATTCTCTTCTATTTGACTTTTTCCTTCCTTTTCTCGCTTTTTCGCTTGACGTGAGCCAGTAGACGGGAGCATTAACGTGATTAAAATTTCTCTATTTCCAACTACTCTGCGGCTCCTGGTTCTATCAAACACAGACTGGAGACGGACTTGTCACCCTGGACCAGGATAAAAATCTTAAGAGATTGTCAGCGCGCCAGTATTGTGTCAGGCCTTGCATTAATTTACCAGGACCAGGAGAATAAGGAACACTGGGTCGATTTTCTTTTTCTTAAGAACATCCATTAGTCTGTGTGCAAAATAAAATCGGTGTTAATTCAGTGGGATATCCAACGCACGTACAACTGATGGAAGAGAGAAGCTTAAGATTCTGCGAATACTTTATTTCCTCATAAGAGTGCGAGAGAGACAGATATTGATCTGAACTTAAATTAATAAGATGAAAACATCAGAGATAGATCAATCGTACGTTACGTTTTCTTATAAGAATGATTAAAATATGATTTTTCACAGTAGACTTACCTACGATGAAAAGGGCCTCGACGACGACGTCGCTGACCATGGTGGGTCTGTCGGTGTTGACAAAACTGGCATTGTAGGGCACAACTACGGCCACGTAGAAAGTTGCTATCAGTATCAGCCAATCCCAACACGATTTAAAGCCACCGTAATGGCTAAGAATAAACTGTGATTTCTTGATAGCTGAGGTCTTGTACTCGGGCAATGGAGCTGCCGTGGAATGAAGAAGCGTCTGCGAATGGAGAGATGGAGAAAAAAAAAACGAAAATAATTAGACAAAAACAGCGATTAAGCAAGAAAAACTAAGAGTATTTAATTCCGTTTGTATTTCAGTTTCTGTTTCACGACAGCATCCTTCGAGTATTATCTTATAGCTGATTGGTAGGGTACGATTACTAGCAAGATCAGAACGCCCTCATTATACCAAATAAAATGCAAATAATTTGAAACTCCGAGAGAGTTTCTCCCTCACTGGTGAGTTAGAATGAACTCGTCAACGTAGCCCGTTTTCCTAGGGATCTCGATTACTCTTCTTCCAAGTAGTGAATAGGTCACTCTAGGGTTTCCCTTCCGGCAGACTAAATAGATATACCCTGCACAACCACCTAAGGGGGATATTCACTTTCACTAGTTGCTGCTTTTTAAATTCCATCTCAACGGTGAACCCTTCTTATCCCCTTCTACGGATGAGATTTAATAGATAATCACCAAGCCATTATAAGAGAACTGATCTCTTATTCATCACACAGAGTAATATCGATCTTCTCGGCTATGAAAATTCTAAAAGGTCAGAAAGGTCTGACAATTCATCCTGGATCCATCCCACGAGGATTTTAACAATCGCGATAGCCAGGTTACAGGTTGCCAACTAAAATGAGGATTAAACTGAAGCCAGGAACTTTTATAATAAAGCGAGACCATCAGTTGAAAATGACCACATAGCACTAGAGCACATTGACCAAAGGAGTTGAGATGCCATCAGCAAAGCTGTTGTACGTTGAGACGCCATTGTTACTGTCGAATGCGTCAGGGGTACGGTTCGACGATTCTCATGAATATAAATCATAACCTAGAATGTGATTAAAGACGTTAAGGCAGCCCGAGATCGCTATAAAATTTTGTACAGCTTTCTTATCTCGTTCTCAAAGATCCTTTTCATCTTTCCCTTAAAAAGGCTACTTGTTCCCTCGTCGAGGCTAGATGTCCCTTATTAAATTCATACCGCAGTTTTTCTTTCCTTTCACCCACCCACGAGTTTCTCCGATGGCAATGATAGTTTTCTCTCTTTTTTTTTTAAATAAATTAATTTATCACTAAATCTGCACGATACGTGTAACATTTTGCATCTTTTCTATTCGGTAAAACAAGATAAGAAAAATTTGTAAGATTCTCTGAATTTTTCTACCCGACATTACCGCGATATGTTCCCTGTGTCCTTCTTATCCTTATCTACTTTCGCTGTTAGCCTGTAAGAGGTTCAGAAAGAAGTTGCATTATTCACGAACCGCAAACATCACTTTGTGTGAAACTTGCTAGTAAAGTGATTTAACCTCGACCAAAGTTGCGGAGGACTCTTTTCGTCCTCTTCTATCTCACACAGCATCTTCGCGAATTCCTCTTCGCATTGAAGGTACGATGTAGAACAAAGAGGGGATCGAAGGAGCACCATATAAGTGTAGACAGGCTTAAAGGGAAGATGGGTAAATAGGTGAGAGAAGCCAGGAAAGCATGTTAAGTATGTGTAAACTGTAAACAAATAATTAAAGGGATTAACACAACAAGTGTTTAGTCATAGTCATCAGGACTAAGTGACCTGAAAGCAGAGCTGGGTGACTGGTAGATCAGAAAATGTTCCGGCGTGTAATAAATTACGTTAAAGGAGGGTCTTAAGTAAATTACAAGTTTCTAGAGTCAGTGGAGGTGGTGTGGTTGTGAGTACGAAATTTAATATGTAAACTCAGTAGGGAGTGATGAAAGCATAGATGGAAGGGTGAAAAAAAAAACTAGGGTGCTCAAGGTGAGAGAAGGTAAATTTGAATGCTAAAATCAAATAGACGGTATTGCGACACGGATTCTCATAAACGCGTGATCTTTGAGAAGCAGCTTTATTCCTTTTTATATACTACCAGGTAACCAACGCTTGGTCAAAGGTTACCCTTGTAAAAGATGAAGGAAAACAGCCGCGAATCATCCAAGTAACTCCCAAAGATCTTTTGAAGTTTTCAAACGTCGTCCATTAACAGACTCGAGAAAAAGAAGATTTTAATATCACGTATCTCAAGGAAATCTCAAAGAAACGCACGGATCCTTATTCCAATTACAAAAGAATCTCAAGCATAAAAGTTAACTGGTGCAATCGCTCTTTAAAAGATCTACTTTCACCGACTCCATCTGTATTTCGTAAACATCCTTCATGTTTACCTAAGGCTGGGTAAATTATCACTATCAGTAATTATTACTCAAACTCCCGAGCTCAGGGATACCACAGTTCGTTATCATATCCCCAATGTCCTCTACACGTGCTTCACGTAAATTCTTAGCCACGGAAGATGAATTTCCATGATCTTAACACGATGGAGATGAGACTCACATTGTTGATCTTGAGCTTGTGCTTATTGTATTGTTTGTAGTGGCCCGATAGTTGATAGAGAACAGCGCGGCTTCTTCTCCTGCCATAGTTAGCTGGAGGTGCTTCAGGATCAAGATTACCGTTAGCGTCTATAAAGGAATCCAGCATCAGCAACGTAAGGACATTCTATTGTCTACAACAATACTGCTGCTCCAGCGTTAATACTAGGAGAGGTATTAGGGAATAAACCATAGTATTTAACAATTAAAATATTGCCTACACTCACCACTGTCATACAATTCACATAGCTGACGATCCTTGGTGTGCGTTATATCCTTGTGGGATGCCAGGAAGAGGACGACGTCACCTTTTTCGTTTTTTATCGGAACTATGTCCAGTAGACAGTTGAACGGAGTCCCTGTAAAATATGTATTACGTTTTTAATGTTATGCAGTGTCTACTGAACGCGTGAGAAGTGAACAGTCAAGAGAAAGGTGGGATTTACTTTGATTCCCTTGACTCGGTTAATGACGATCCTCATCCCAATTAGGCTTAATGGAGAATGTAGCGAAATCGCTCCCTATACGATACTTAAAGTCTTTTGGTCCCCTTTGGGATTCTTGGACCGTATGTAAGAAGGGACAGAATAGTCGATCAGTCGGAAACTAAGAAAGGATGGGTTGTATGATCAAAAGACTTGGGAACTGGGTAAATTTGATCGTATACCATTGAAAGTCGTTTCACAGTTAGAAATACAGTTCCATTCATTCAGATGAGGTATCGATGGTCAACTAATGAATAGCATATCGTTGAATTTCTCTTAAAAAAAAAAAAAAAAATGAAATTTCGATTAAGATATTCCAGGATAAGGTGTTGGATTTTTTTAATTCTCCAATGTATTCCCAGGGCGTGCTTGTGCATCAGATGGTATGTTTCATCTTAGTCCTGAGAGAGGGACAAGAAAGGACTTTACTTGGAAAATTGAAGGCGCCGAATTCAGTGACCAGCAGGGCAGAAGACGAAATTGTTCGACTCTCTAGGGTCCAGTGGGTCGTAGGTCGTCAAAAAAATAACTAAGACTTTTCACGGCATCTCGTAAATGAACAATCCCTGAGGGTTTCGAGGAAGGATACGTTTTCATGGTGCCTTGCGATCTCATATTTTTTAATTCTAGCCCAAAAAATGTCTACCGTGAAGAAACGAGCCGACCGAGTGCGCATGCGCGCGCGATTTAACAACGACAGACTTCTACAAAAATTTCCACTGATATATTTTTAGCGTAAAGTGAAACAGCCGAAACCCGCGGAAACTCTGGCTATTTACGCGCTTTAGATAGCGCAAAGAAAAAAAATGTTGACAAGCTGCCATAAATAAACGGTACAAAGCATTATTCCTGAAACAAGTCCGTAATAAGAAAAGTTATATTGCTTTATAACACGACACAACTTTTTCTCCATTCCTTGATTTGTTACGTGTTTACGCACACAGATCTCATATCTAAGCATGCATTTTAGTATACATGCAAACGAAAAGTTTTGGGTCCAGAAAAATTGGTGGCACTGATGGAATGCACGTCCACAGCAATACGTGCTTAGATATTAGATCCATTTTCGTAAGCACATAGTCGTTAGCACGTCAGACCTCAGCCATTTTGTTCGTGGCAGACGTCAAAGTTTAGCGCATGGCTCAAAAAATTGTCTCCTGACGTATAAAAATAAAAATATTAATTTTTGTCACATACGATTAATTACGATACTCACCGCTCTTCTTGTAAAACACAACCTCCATCTTGAGTTCTGTTTTGCTCTCGAGACTCTTGTCTATCATCGCCCTCTCGTCCTCCTTCGTTTCCGGTCCATAGAGAAACTTGCAGGCGCATCCTCGTTGCATTATCTGCGCACGCGCGAAACCGGTCAGCTCGCAGAATCCATCGGAACAATAGACGATCGGATAGTTCGACGGAACCTGCGCATTTCCCAGGACAAAGTTGCTGTCTGTAATCAAACAAATGAGAAAAAATCCTAAGTGCTTTATCAACTTCTGGGATATTCATCTTTCCGTTTCCGTCCACTATCTCTTCCACTCCTCATCATGAATAGGAAAGTTGTTGTTCGGCGTTGCCCTTGTGGAACCGCCAACTAACTCAAAACAATTACCCTGGCGAAACGAACAAGAAAGTGGACGAAGCAGAGGCAGGATGGGAAATATTTTAGTAAAGTTATTTACTACGCCGTCAAGGGCTGAGGATAGAATCAGGGATGCTATCAACACGAAAAGGGATGAAGATTCCCGAAGTAACCTATAGAGTTTTTTGGCTAACGAACCGTCAAACTTTATCTCACGAAGAAACTGTATAAAAGACACAGGTACAGTTATCTTTTTCTCTCGAATCCTAGGATAAGTCAATAAATATATTTCACGCTCAGTTAACCTCTCACGTAATAATAACTGAGAGTAAGAAAAGTATTTAGGGCCGTTAGGATACTGAGTTATATTACACAGCTATTCGCTCGGTGTAATCCTTTGGACGGGGGATAACCGAACCTACCGAGGCGCGCTGGTGGCGAAAAAGAGAAATAAACCTCCAAGTTTTCGGTAGCATTAGCATCGCAATATTTAACAAAATGGTGCATTTTAATTATTGTGTGGTGAATTGCAAAAACAATGGTGTAAATAGTGAGTGCAAATTCTACCAATTTCCATTAGGAAAACGTAAATTGGAGAAGAGAAATAAATGGATTGCAGCCGCAAGGAGAAAGAAGTAAGTTACATAATCTCATTTTGAAGCGTCTAATGGAAAAAGTCAAACACAGCGTACACGGATACCTGTTAAATAAGTATTTGAACTAAAGTAAAATAATTGAATTACTTTTAAGTGCTGATGGAACGCCATGGTGTCCAAAGTTCTGGAATTTAATATGCAGCGAGAATTTTATCGGAAATAAAAAATCAGAGGAGCAATCAAGCTCAAGCTACATTCGAACAATATTTCTTCCTGCCTGCATATACATATAGCAAAAGTTGTGAATCAAACTGGAGCAATGAAAATCGAATTCAGACGAATCTAGTATACCAGTAATTAAAATCTTCTTCTTTGTTACATTTATTTTTATTGCAGACATGATCGTTTTACGAAGCGAAGAATTACCAAACCTGTCCCAATAACCACAAAAAAAACCGCAACAGGTTACTGAAGAATTGATGAAGCTAAACGGAGATAGTGATGTTACAATTATTAATAACTCCGGAGCCAATCAGAGTAATAATAAAAAAAAAAAGGTGGATATTGTTTCATTAAATTGCATTCAACCAGAAAAAAACATTTATCTGCAATAGATACATCAATAACACTAATTTTTACTATACATAGAATTTAGTAAAGCTAATGACATTTTTTGAGGTGAAAAAAATCATGTGAATATATAACTATATTTACATCCCCTATATAACTACATGAGTAATCATTCTCAAAACGTCTCATACTATCATGAAAGTATACATAATAATTATAGTTTACTTACGAATTTCATTGTATTAAATAGTAGACCAAAATTCCGTGCACGAGTGTGTGAAGGTAATTCCGAAATAAAGGTTATTTGATTTTAATGCATTTTTTTTTAACGATTCTCCAAATAAATCACGGCTAAGGTCTCCAAGGTTTTTTCAGTTTCGAGCCAACAGATGTCGCCATCGTTGACTTGCACCAGAGAACATATAGAACACGGAGCGAATAGGCGTTGTAGATACAAAGGATGAAATGAATGATAAATAAAGGGATTGAATCGCCAAAGAGCTATAGAGAAAGAGAGAAAAAATATTCGATAAAACTTTTTACTTGTCAGTAAATAAATTCAAAAAGTACCGTAACATATTGAACGTGAAGGCCTGCGCAGGTTTATTTAGTATCGTTTTTCCACGGTTGCTGGCTGATGATAAATCCCTTTAGCAGCTTAATAAGTAATCACTGTGCGCAAAGTGTTACGCTTTCCCCTTTCTCAGAGTATGAAAAATAATTTAAGTTCACCCATTTGGAGATTAAGGTTTAGACATGTTTTGAAAAAATCTACGCTAATGTAAACTGCGCTATATCTATACTTGACAGTTTGTGAGCTCACCGGCTATGCTTGCTACTACGTATGTGTGCATTTATTTACACGATAAGTTGATGCTCGATTGCGTCATAGGTAGCGCTTCGTTAACTCGGGGCTTTTGTCGTAGTTGAAGCCTGACTTCACTTTCTGATCGTCAATGCTCCCTTGGTTATATCAGCAATCGATACTATTTTTAATATCGCTCGAGGGTCTCGTATCACTCGAGATCCACGTCGAGAAGGTTAAGGGGAAGCAATGATCAATCAGTATTAAAGACCTTTTTATAAATTTCTCATGCTCGCATACCAAACAACATTTATAATTGCTCTGGTTTCATAGGGACGTCTGATGAGATATAAGGTAATGCTTGTGAAAAAGTTGACAAAGCTGAGGGGTGAAAATCAGAAAGATTGTCTGGAGGGGGTTACTGGTATGAAAAGACGGTTCTACGCTGGGTTTTGCGGTGTAAGGATCATCCTTACGATTATATTCGACGAGACGCCAACAAAGTTGGTATTATACATTGCCACGTCAAATTACGAAACATCGTTACACACCCTCCATCTTGGACAAACAATTTTTATTATTAAAGCAGCTGGCAGCTTTCTTCGTCGAGTTTAAGTGGTTCTATTAACGTCTACCTTCTTCGTTCAGGAATGAGCTTGTCGTATAAAGTAAGATAATTAGGTAATTTAATTTTGACAAACCTTTCAGATTATCCGTCTTCTCAAGTGTCCCTTTTGCGCCGACACAGTGTGCGACAGTATCATCGATAATGGCGAAATGTCCTTGTCATAATTTACACCCCGAAGAGTTGCGTCAATTGTACCAAACCGTGACAACTGTTTAAATCGAGCGTTCACTGTTTGCCAAAAGGTCAACATAATCCATAACAATTAAATTTATCCGATTGATACGCGACAGACTTTAACGTACTGTCAAAGGCTCGAGCAAACAAAATGACCGCCGGCCCAGTGAGCATCGCCAAGGAGGGAGTCAAGAAGCCACCAGGTAAAATCGTAGGATGGCGCTGTATGCGAATTCTCATTAAATAGTTTACACAAAAATGTCGCCACGATATCATTTTAGCACCTTGAGCTACACCCTTCGTCGCAAGGGTGAAATTAATTATTCGAGAAAATGTCATCGTCCCAAGAGCCAACCCTCTTATTTACACGTCCCTCATTTCTTCTTTCGCAAATATATTCGAAACATAACCAAATACGCAATGGAAGGTAAAATATTTATTCGCAATACGTCACACTGTATTCGGTTGAATTGCTGAGATAAAGTACGTAAATGTTTTATTCATAATTGATTGCCAGAACACCAATCGTCCATCTTTCCCTTTCAGCTGAGTAACCACCTTTGCCAAAGGGGCTCTAACCGACCATCGCCTAACTCGTAATTCGTGATTACGTCAACATAGCCGTTTACGATCAGTCGTTAACAGCCGCCAACAACCGTAGCTTCCAGCTAGCCATGTCGATTCGTCATTACTACTTAATGGCCACCGAATGTTAAGCGAATTGCTTTCTTCAAGTTTAACCAGAAATTTCTACTTAACAGCATATATGTATAGACGGGGAAACTGACAGCTATATTCAAAAAGTGTCGCGGCCCTCGTCGAGTTTATTAAGCTGACAAAGACAGTAAATCAAGCCTTCGGGTAATTTGCCAGAGTGACGTATAGCCCGATGCTTAATAGCTGTCGCTTATAGCTTTAACTTTATGTTAGCGATTACATGTCTGTGTCCACACTATGGGTAACATATGAAATATTACTCTCGCTCTTGCTGTGTATCATGTATATTCGCGAGCTAAAAGATCATTGAGGCGATAAACCGTTCTTGGATACCGCAAATAATTTTTCTGTTATTTTTCTTCTTTAAGGGTAAACAGCACAGCCGCATGACGCACTGGTAAACAACGACTGCACGCTTGGATATTGTGAAAGAATAACGTGGAGTATAGAGCGTGGTGGTTGTTGGAGCAAAGAAAAAAATTTGTAATTGAATGAAAATTCGTTGAGAGAAATTTCTATGTTCTTAAATCTTAACGAAAACTGGAGATAATTTATTTTATGTAATTTTTTAAAAGAATTTTTTTTTTAATTTCACATTACCTTCAACTTATACGCGACTTTTTGAATTTATTCGTTTCTCCATATAGGCTTTACTGCGCTCCTCATACACTTCCGGTTTCAGTTTCTCGTTCGCGTCACTAACATTGCACTTGGCTCCGACCATTATACATTTCACATAAAGAGGATCAAATCCTTTATATTTCTTGGCAGGTTACAGTACGACTTTACGGAAAATCTCAACCCAATAGAATTTCAATTGTCTTAAGATTTCAGGAGGATGGAAACGGGAAAGAAAATGTCTCAAGAGACGAGAGCGAAAGAATGGCATATCCGATTGACCCGTTTCGAATGACCATTCGAATGAAACGAAGCGTCGAATAGCAATTCCGCGGGATATCAGTTTGTGCTAAACAATTTTTACACCTAGTGACGCTTAAAAAATCTTATGTACTTTCGTCAGTAACTTTTAACCGACTGTATTCGAAACACGAAGGAAGTACAATTTCTGGAAAAGCTTAATGAGAGAAAAAGACTTATTCAAGAACAACGAATGTCACAGGTATTACGCGTGAAATCCCATTTGTCTAAAATTTCCAAGTCGATGAAAGCAAGCCAGGACTCTCCTTTGTTTCACTTTCCAACAAATAAAATTCTTTAGGAAAGACAAGGCTCGTAAAAAAAAAAATGAAAATCGTCAAATTAAAGAAAGTTCTTAGTCCTAAATTAAAGAACATTTTTAATTCCGTACCGGCATAAGGTAAGTCAGTCATCTTCGAGAGGTTATGACGCACAAAACGTGAATAAATCCATCATTTTTCTTGCATTCGTAAAACGATCAAAAAGGAACACATCTGTTCGATAAAAGAAATTCCAGCTTCCGGCAGATCAATACTACAACACTTGTTTTCTCTTTGTATTGTTCTATCAGGTAGCGCACAACAACCCACCCTTATGTACAAGGGGCTGATTAGAACGCCACTTAATGAAATACAAAGGGTAACGAGTCAGGATTGAAACGTAAGGATTCACTCAAGATTTTCTCCCCATTTCCTATGTCTATAACAGGAACGATTTTCGAGCCTCAATTTCTTTTTCTCAGAACCCAACCAGAATGGACACCACGTTCGTAAAGCTTTTTCTCACACGTACCAATACAGTCACGGATCATCCCCCACATGTGATATCGAACCACGCAAACAGTAATATACAACTTTACTCGGCCTTTTCTCACGCCCTGGCATCACCCGTACGTGATATTCCTAGCGATTGGTAATATGAGGTTAGGATTCGTTGGCAGCCTCGTTCATGCATTTGCATGGTTTGCGGTTAGTGGAAAATCCGAGCGATTTGAAAAACCATCGTAATCAAGTCTGAAACTCTATTTGACCTGGATTTCCAATGACCTTAATATTTATACCAAGGACGCAGCAGTAGAAATCCCTTTCTTCTTTGTTTGCTCAATATCGACATGAAAAAGATTCAGCGTACCAGACGCCGTGGCCAACTAATATAAAATGGCGCTCGTCCAAACAAGTAATTTCGTATAAATTCGTAACCACATAGGATACATATTTCGAGAGTATCTCTCGTTCGAGAAAACTTAATTTCTTCTATGAAATTTCTTCTTCTGCAGATATAAGTATGAAAGTTCGAAGGAGGTTATGTCGGCCGGTACAGGGAATCTTCAAAGAGTGTCTACCAAGCAAACGTATATACATGGCAGGACGTTAAACTTCTCTATTTTTTTTCCATCTCTTCATCTTACTTTTTATTTCTTCTTTTACAACCGCAATCGAGACACTCTTGGGCAAACTCGGCGGCAATATTTTTGTGTATTTCGAACAAAAACTTTTGTCCTCACGTCGTACCTATTAATCTTATTTCGAGGTAAATAGTATTATACCTACCATTTAAAATTTTCATGCCCCTAATTTATCCCTCGTGCGTGTCCCTAGTCTTCGATGCGATTCCCATTGGAATTCAGTAGCCATTTCGAAGTAACGTGTAACGAAAGTCACCCCCTTATGATTTACTCAAGTCTGCGTAACAGGGTGTGCATAGATGTGGGCATTTTTTTCTGTTGAATTTTGAAAAATAAATAACCAGTATCAACAAAAAATGTCACTTTCATATACTTTAAGATGATAAAACTTGGCGAGGACGGGATCAAGAGTGATTACGTACCACGCATAAAGAATAATATAGCCGTAAAAGCCTAGGTAAGGATACCCTAAAATGGTATAATAACGAAAGCAATAAACGAGAGGGTGTAACTAGAACGAGGGTAGTAGAAGCGTAGGAGGATGAACGTAAATCGATTCATTCCTGCTGGAGACATAAGTCCTCTTACGGCAACGAATCCAGCTCTATATATGACTTTACCTGATATATATGTATATACACACACGTGTCAGACTGTTAAATCCTAGACGAAACACAGCCACAGATTTTCTCTATAATTCAATTAAATTCATTTTTATTATCATTTTATTTTACGATTCGAGTGAGACAAATTTATTGGATATCTGTTACAGTGAGATAAATCGATTTTCGAATTTCATTATACACAGAGAATATATATGAGCACGATAAGAAACTTTGGCGAATATTAATTATCCACGAGCATAAACCGCGTCGTGGGTTTCTCGTAAATTCGCGATTAAATTTTTGAGAAATAAACATTCGATTTTACCCAAGTCTCGTCTCGTATCGCAAAGTCTAAATTTTGACGACGGACATTATTATTTAGAAAGGCAAATCCGACGCTAGTAACCGTCAAGGTGATTTCTTTTTATTAGGTTATTCAGATCGTCGTTCTGCATCCCTTCGGTGAGTATCCGACCGCCCCTCGTCCAGCCTGTGTATACCTTTTATTCCCACTTAAATTTAAAATACGAATGGAAAGCGTTTGCCGAGCTAAATGGAGAGAAAAAATAATTCGACAATTGTAATTTAAATGAATCCACCTTGTATTTTCAACCTTTCGCTTCGAGTCATCACCCGGTATATTATCATCTGAAAAAGAATTTTAAATTGGTCCTTGCAAAATCTCCACCCCAAAAACCCTTATTGGTTTTTGCTTCAAATTTACTCAGCACTCTGGCCAATCACCCTCTGAAAACTTCTTCATCCAAAAGACAGACGGTGATCATCCCTCGCCAGACTCCACTATCGCCTTACCCTTAATTGTGCAACTTGATTAGAATTCGGGCAACAGGTGACCATCGATTTCGACCCTTAAAACGCAGACACCTTTTACAGCCGGAAACCCTAAGATCCTCCCCTCAGGTCTGTATCTCACTTTACGAAGATGCTCGTTACTCGACGACATTACCACGTCTGTGGGTCTTTTGTTTGCCGGCTGACTGGACGCTACCAGGCGCGCTTTATTTAACTGCAGAGACTATAGCACGCATGCCCGTGTATGTATGTAAATCGTTCAATTTATTGGATATACATATATTATATGTATACATATACCCAGTGTCCCTATTAACCGAGGATCAACATCCCTTCTAATTACTTCCGCGAAAGCTGATCGTCGCGACGCTTCAGAGATCTCAAACCAGAACCAGTAGAATACTAACCCCGGCAATAATTGAGCCACGCTATGGGTTTTGTCAGTATTGAAAAAAATTACCAGCCCTTAAGCTTTCCCGTTTTTTTTTTTTTTTTCGTCCCGTTATATTTTCTCCCCTATACTTCTACGCTATCAATTTTTCTCTCGTGCACTGGATAATAAAAGGGTACGGCCAACGGATATCATGTTGAAGTTGTCTGTAAGGGGTGTTTCACTGCATACGATTCCTATATGTATGGCGGTTACGAGAGGGGAGGAGAACGATTCTGTGGTGGAAACGTAATGCTCTAGTCATTATTCGCTAACCCTGTATTAATGTAGTGGTGAAGAAATAATGACCCAACCGCGATAACGTATGCATCGATATACACGGTGGTGTAGTATAAAAAAAGCTTTACTGTATACAGAAACCCAGCCTGGGGTGAGACACGCGATCCTAAGGGATTCCCAATTCTCTACCATTTGCGCGTTTTTCTTGTAATAACCAAGGGAAAGGTAGACAGGGTGTGGTCAACTTGACTCTAGGATTCAGACAGAAAAGCTAAGTCAACACTTTTGTTAATAAAATAAAGGTATACCTTATTAAGAGTGGTAGCACTTGCGGCCAACTTCTGCTGGTGCGTTTCTACTGACTAACCCTGTATATATATGTATATACCACTAAATAACTGGCAGGGTAAATTGAAGCCGATTTTTCACAATATCAAAGTCAAAAAGCTCCATTTTTTTCCACCAGAAGTAGCAACTTTTAATTAGTGGTAGCAGCCAGAAACTGTTGGAATACATACTCGTATAACGAGTCAAGTGCCAGTTGATTCACTATGTGACGTTGTACAGCGGGAAAATTCAAATAGTTCACATAACCAGGACGGGCGTTAATTTCAACCAACAATTGGAGTATGATTTGCAAAGCGTACAAGCGTTAAGGTACGAGATATATGCTTTTTCCCACTTTACGTTTTATTTTGACAAATTGGTTGTTTTTTTCCTTTTCACGTTGCCCAGGAGAGCCCGACGTTTATTGGTGAGACTTCCAAGCAGCATTGAAATCCCGACCTGAGTATGAAATACATGAAGATACAATAGCGGCAACTTCAAAGGGCTCGTAAGGAGAGGACGACTGTCAAGAAAAAAGAGCTTCCGAAATGTGGTTATTGGCCCTCTATGTTTTGATATCGGAAATGGTCGTACCTAACCTAGGACGTTACATCCAGCAAATGCGAAAATTACTTTACCACTCTGTAAATAGATAAGAATAAGTCTCTACAAGATCAAAGTGAAATATAGTAAAAGCAAAGCATACATATATATACACATAGAAAGAATTTCATTGTGTTCGTAAAACTACTCACTCGTGATTCGTGTATTATTATTTCAAGTCCGACGCGATAGGCAAATTCTCAAATTAGCTGAAAAGACCGGCGACAAGTTTAGCGCCGAGCGGCCGAATGTTCTATCTCTGGTAACAGATATTCTATTTCGAGACAGAGCTTTTCCAAGAATGCTATTAGTCCCTGCGGGTTCACGTACGCGGAAATACCCGAATAGACACGATTGACTCGACTACCTTCCGAGGAAGAGTATTCGGTGCATTAACCTTGGCTAGGGGATTTCCCCTAAGGCCTCTAACGTCACTAGACTCTTACGAGTATCGTTAGTCAAATGCAGTTAGAGTAGAGATAAGAGTGATAAGGCAAGTCTTATAGAGAAATAGGACTCTTGGAGAGACAGAGCTAACGTCAAGTGCCATATAGAGAGTGAATGAAAAGATCTTGAACTACGCAGCGAATACATGGGTTATCGGTATACATATATAGAGTCCTGATGGCCGATAAGCATTCTTATTGATCGTCAGTACTTAGCATAGAAGGAACCAAGAAAGGAACGGTGGATGAAGAAATATAAAGCAGCGAATAAACGCGATAAAGTTCCACGTGAAATAAATGAATCGTTACTGTTCAGTCGGCAAGGATTCTATGGGGTAGGTAGAAGGGGCAACCATTTTACTTTTCATCATTTGGGTCCAAAACATTTTTTATCGTCACGTACTAAGCCCGCATGATCTCGACGTTCTCATAATAAACGTCTGAGCGATACCGCAGTATCGATAAGTTACCGGCTACTTTCGATCTACCATTAATTAACATTAATTATTACCAATTCGTTGAAACGAGGGGAGCATGAAATATTTTATGAAATAAAACATCCTTCTTTTTTTTTTCTTCCCCTTTTTCTTGGTTACCCTATACATTACTCATTCACCAGTTTCATCCTGCAGCGCCTCGACCGTTATAACGCTTTCTCCTTTTCTCCCTTATTCGACCTAACCTCCTTTAACCTGAAAATTTGACTCCGGTGGTGGTGCCGGTAGATGAGGTAAAACAGAGTCAAGACTTTGCTACGTTCTACGAAAGTTAACGTCCTGTCGAAGAAACAAATGCTCAGCGAGGCGTGCTGGATTTAAATTGAAAAAGCGTTACGGGCTTCAGGTACCTGGAGCGCATTAGAAGGGCAACCATGGTGAAGAATGTAAAAGCGCAGAGTCAGAGGACGAGAAATTCCACGTGGGAGAAGGGCCTATAGGTAAGATATGAAATTTGACACGAGACACGACGAAATATTATAATGTATTTGAAGTGTAACAAAATTATTGACGTACCCAGAAAAAGCCTGGACATTCGAATTTTCGAACGTTTTAATATACAGTGAAGAAAGGGGGCAAAATAGTTTTTACCCAAACCGTTCCAACGTCCCATGCTAAATCAATTCATAGAAAGACAACTCTACGACTTCTTATACACTCTTACTTCTGACTTACCGATTTCAAACTTCTACCCAAACAATGACTTTTAAATTGATATTCCTACTCGCAACATTTACATTATACGTTACTCTATTTACGATTCGTAGCTTACTTCAGAGTCGTGGTACACCCTGCATAAACACTACCGAAGGTTTTGGCTTCGCTAAAATTAAGCCTAAGTCTTCAAAGCGCGCCTGAACGATCAGGCGACACGACGCGTCGGCTGCCAGTTCGGTTCGATATGTATATATATATATATGTATATACCTATGTACGCGCACCTTCATGTACGCGCTTCGTTACGATGGAAATTCGATTGACCGTTACGGAAACGAGGTTTCGACATCGAACGCAGCCAACGTCATAACGTTTTACCAGGATAACAAGCAGCCAACGATAGGATATAAGCATACAGGCTTACACGCGCAGGGCGTCACGACCATATCGTCCTTAATGATTGTCAATAACGAAAATTTGAAGAGAGACAGTCTCTCGCTTCGCTCTATCGAAGCTTCTAGACGTTATGGATCAAATTCCACGGTGGAAACCACAGGGTGTGTCATATCCCGGGTAAAGAATGCCCGTCACGAATTTGGCCATCTTTTAACCATGACGCTAACGATGATTCGAATGAAAATAAAAAATTTATTTCGTTTAAGGGCGTGTGTAACTCAAATCGCGAAATTCCATTACTTTGTTGGATAAAATGACACGGATGGAATTTTCGCGATTCCTGTACGTTAGCAGTGAAAGAATTTTTCGTTTATTTTAATATTTCGAACGAGGGCGAGTCAAGAATTCGCAGGGTAAATTTAGGGGATGCTGCTGTTGATGGGGTAAGAAGGTTTAGGCTACTTCGGGCTGTTTATTCGCTGGCGTGTAACGATTTAACGTGGCGATCATTAATTACTATCATTATTTCCGGTGGCCGGTACCAGTGACATCCCCTTTTGTATATATCGTGCCAAAGACGGGGAAAGGGTTCAATGTTATTACAGTCTGATAAATTTTCATGGACGTTCGCACGCAAAGAATTTTCGTATATATATATACACATATATTTAAGTAAAGATGATTGTATTCGGTTAATTTACTGAATTTTACGAGTGCTACTCTCCCCTATATAACCTACAGGTCTCCCCAAGGTCTTGATAAATATTTTTTTAAGGATTCTGTCATACATTAAAAAATATCTTATACGCGCGCTGTATAAAGCGAAGGGATGACGAGATCGAGGACATTTCGAAGGTTGTCCGAGGATAAGGGGGATGGTAAAAAAAAATTAATGAATGTCGCGAGAAAAACGAATCCGAAGTTCTGAGAAGCTCTTTTTCTCATTCAATCTTCCACGCTGTCACCTGCATCAAAAACAATTTCGTAAATTGCATGGAAATAAATGACTATCTCAACCCTTTGGTTAGTATTGTCAGTAGAAAAAAAAAGTTTATATCAGAACGCTCGGTAAAGGAATTGAAAGAATGTCTTTGATAAGGACGAGAAAAATTCCAGAGCATCTCATCTCGAAGCGGTCGTCACTCACTCCTTTCTCATAGACAGTCTGTCTGTGACTCGGGACACACATCGTCAGCGGCGTTATGATATTAAAGACAAACGACTGTTTTAACAGTTGTCAACTATCCCTTAGCCCGGTTGGCAGGCTGCCAACATACTCGGAACGTGTCTAAAAATACTATAACCTCTGGCCCATGTATTCTCAGGCGAATATGCTTTTTAACAAGTAATGACCGTCTTTTTTAAGTTTTTCGCGAGTCTCCCGTTCCGTCGTACTTAACGATTCGGACTGTCAACTGTCAACTGCGACTAGACATTCAGTGACAATTGCCAACCGTATTCAAAGCTGTTAAAAATAATACAGGTTAAATGCCCGGTACTAAATTTGTAAACCAGACTAAAAGATAGAAAACAAAATACATAAAATTCATACACAATGCATACATTATTGGTAATATACGTCATGTGTTATCAAAGACAGAATTTGAATGAAGAGAGACAAAGGTTACCCAAGATAAGAACAAAGGATTGTCACCAGATCATCCCAGTCCCGTCAACCTAATTAACCTGCCTGTTTGCTGCTCCCTCGAGAAGATGACTCGAAGCACTGGGAGACTCAGCCTCCCCCTAGGTCTCCTTTACTATTAGATGCGAATTAAACAGTAAACTGCCATCCCTAGTCCACTTGGGGCGACTCGATTTCTCCAGCCACTGTAAGCTAATTCGACCTTCCTAAGCTAAAACGCTAAGACAATAACGACTCGATGACCTCGTTAAAGTAAGAAATTCTCGAAAACTTTTCATCGCTCCATATCTTTGCTTCTACTTCGTCTGCTTTCTCTCATTGCAAAATATATTTATATCTTTCGCGTTTTAACACCTTCCAGTACCGTTTTTCCCAATGGCGACTTCGCTGCGAACAAATTATACGAAAAACACTATTAAATTCTTATAGTCGCAGTTGCTACACGGTATTAACTAGAACTACCAGGGTTCATTGGCATCCACTACTATTAATCCGATAGAAATAGGTTAGGGGATGGATCGATATCGCGCTACGAATACTTCCCCTGCCCCACGATAATGACTAGACTTCATAGCACATTTCTTCGTCGACGTTTGCGTGCAGCTAGAGCAGCCGCGTTCCACAAGTGATGAAAAAAAGACATCGGGTGCTAGTCATCTATTCAGGAGGGATCCCAAGGTGACTCTCTGTAGGTTTTGCCATGAATTTATTTATTTTTTTTTTTATGGAAGCAACGGCGTCGTTGGTGGCAACGGAGGAAGGGGGAGGAGATAAGAAAATCTTTTGTCTAGAAGTCATTTGAAAGAGCCTGGCAATTTCGTCTAGTATTTCTGGTATACGTCCGACGGCCACTGCGAAGTCTCATCTTCGACACGTCGTAATAGGCTGCTCGTAAATCACGATGAAAAACTTGTAAAAACCACTTCCGGCGATGATGTCGATCATCGAGTGTTCCTTCTTATGATCGGTTCGCTTTAAAACCACCTGGAGAACTTCGTCGAGAGTTTGCCCCCCCCCCCCCCCCCCTCGAAGTTTGCTTACATCATTCAGATTATTCCTGACAACTTTCATTGTTCACGTTCTAGTTTTTTGAGCAACAAAAACGTTTTCGATAATATTCAAAAATAGGGTATCTGGGGATTTTGCGTCCTACTTTTCGTCTTACTTTTTAACGCTTCTTTTTTTTCTACATTTTTTTTTTCATGATTAATGAAACGAGGGAAAATATTGACTTAACCGGCTATGATTTTATCGTGATTTCGTTTGGGGATACGACCACCTAACGACTCTCGAACTCTGTGACCTGCCTGACTTTTCGAGAGCCGTGGGTAACGTCTGGGTCGGTAAAGTAACAGCAATTTTTTTTTTCCAACGAAAGATCGTTATTAGGGTAAAATAAAATTTAGGAATTGAGGGAATGAGTTGCAATGGTAGACGATCGAAAATCTTTGTTGTGACGTAACCAAGAAATTTTTGATCGGTTAGAGGGAAGCGAGGAGGACGAAGAGGGTTTAATGTTTACGTTACCAACGCCTGCATCAGGTACGTCGCTTCGAGTACCATCTGTTCGATTCATCAGATTCCCGAGCAAACATTAACGCGTGCGTTATCGTATACGAGAGATAATGAAAAATAAGTCTATCCGTATTGCGTATAGCTTTAGGCAAAAGCCGATCGGTTGTTTTCTACGGCCAAGCAGTTTGTCAGCCATTCGGTCGGTCATTCCATTGGATCATGCAAAATAATCCTTAGCTGTAATCCATGAATAATCTTCCCCGAGGATATATCATAGAAACCTATTAAATATGTATATATTCCTATGTTTATATATGCAGGAGAAATCCAAAAGCCTTTCCGGCCCATTCCGAATTTATCCGTTGCGGATTAAAAGGCGACTTAAAAAGAAAAATATTCTATGTAAGCCGAAAGGTAATATATCGTATAATACGATTTCACGAAACAATCCGATAGATCAGGATGAATTTTATTCGCCTTAATGAGACTTCATTAAATGAGAATTAAGGTAAGTCGATTTCGTAACCAGAGTTTTTCTTTTTTTTTTTATTCGTTCTATCAAAAATAATGTTCACACTTTTTACCAAATTTTATCCGCACCGCGATGCGTGGATAAAATTTTCAAGAGAATTTTCCTACACTTAAGCAATATGGTAAAAGGGTACTCACGGGTTCCATCGAAGCGAGTGGCTATAGTATCGAGGAAGGTGTTTTGAGGAGCGAGGAGGCCCTTCCTGGCCGGCATTGGGGCCGCCCCGCCGCGCCTAAAGGCGCCCGGACCTAGAGGACAAATAAAAAGGATATTATTTATGTAGCATGGATCTTTTTAGACTTTCGGATGCATGTCACTTCGCAAAAATATAATCATGATGAACAAAGCATGTAAGAGAATATAAAACATCCAACTAGAACAATATACAGTACACACGTAACCTGTACGTAGGTTTACACAGAAAAGAGGTTAATCGAAGCCATGGCCTATGTACACAAACGAGTAAACGCTACGAGCCCAAATAAAATTACGTTCCCGACAATATTCCGTCGAGGTTTGCTGATTTTTCTCCGGCACCGTTCTTTGTGTCAGGAAACCAGAAAACAGGAATCTTTGTACGGTACTGTACTCTTCGCGTAGTGCTTCCTCGTTTTTTTTTTTCTCATTTTCATTTTTACTCATCACTTTTTGTCTTCTTTCTTTGACATGCTCCTCCAATGGCACGTGCTTTTAACCATACATACGGAATACGTTTCGTTGCTAGGCAAGAAATTTCAAAGCGCATTTTCACTTCACATCGAGTGCCCGACGGCCCTTGTTTGTTTGAAAAGCTTCCGTTGACTGACTAGCTGTAAGCTTAAGCATCCTGCTCGAGTTTCCCTTGTGAGCAGGTAAACAATAGAGCCAAGGAATTAATAGTTTGGTCAATTTCAGAAATATAGAGATTCACCCAGTGATCGGTTGGGATTTTGAAGTTACATAGTGTCGGAGGAGTTTGGCCGGGTTGATCAATAGTTCAGAGCCATGTCAGTTATCGACGGGAACTTCATCATTCGCGAGATAAGCTATCGGGTCTACCGAGGTTTCACGTTACTGGATACAGATATAGAATATATGAAGAAATTGAAAAACCAAAAAAAAAATGCTAATATTTTGAATTTTAGTATACAGACTTGATTTTTTCATATTTCTCGATTATGTCATCGTCGATTCATGTATACTTGTGTATACATATATATTTATTCATTGTCGAACTCACTACTACGGTGAATGACATCCATTTCACGCGGACGCCATGAAACGACTAATCTTCACTACTAAAGCATGAGGCGTGTTTACACGCGGCATGGCCCTTGTCCAAAATTATATTTGCAAATAAAAATAAAACGTATCGGCCGGGATATCGAGTGGAGTAGGGATGAGGATGATTTTTAAACTCCCCACAAGATCCAGAATGACTAAATACACATAGCTAGTATTGCTCTCCTTGATCGATCAGACAAGCAACTGCCATTCGATCAGTCACTGTTTACAGTTATTCCAATTAAAATAAATGGAGTGAAAAAAAAGTAACAAAGAATCAGAGAAACGGATACTAACAGTGAATTGGAGTGAAGAGGGAGAAGAATCGAAGGTGCAAGATCGATCGTACCTTTCCTGACCCAATAAAATATATTGCAAGCAGGAAAATTCCCGGGATACCTAAACATTCCTCTACAGTCAACCATGCGTAACGATAGCGACATAAACCCCAAACGTAAATGTCAGAAGAAAAACAAAAATTCAATCTCCCCGCTGTCCCGCTAAACAAGGTGCTCTTTGAGGTTATAAGATTAATTTTTTTCCCATCAAATAACACAGAGTGCTTGGAACGTACGCTGTTAATTTACGATAAATAATCAGTAAGAAGTGTCTTAGGGTTATGAGATGCTGGTATAAAAATGTCTGTCAACGTTACCTTTATTGATAAACGAAGATCCTCAGTGTCTCCTCATCCTCGTTCACTTGTCACTCACTACGAGCACAGAAACCTTATCACGAGGGTACGCGACGCACTGTTAGAGTTACCAAATCCAGGGAATGAATTTTCTCGAAAGTAGAATTGACTATTGTCCTGGCTAATCTAAGGATGAACACCAGTGCGACGAACGACGAACGAACCGTCTGATGGCATCCGCGTAACTAACTCGTCGTCCAAACGAGGGGAAAGATGCCCTATCCTGATGGCCCGGGCTCCTGGCAGACTTGCGCCCCACCATCCAAGCGCAACATGTGGGAAACTGCGGGAGATATGTGACACGCTCTTCCCTACCCCTGCTAGCGTCGCGACGCAAGCGCCAATCCTCTGGTAGTGCCAATAGGTTTCATTGCACTTTTTTTGTTTACATTGCTACTACAAAATTAAGAAATTTATAAAAATCCAAGTGTCATTTTCAGGGACTGACTTGGAGCTACAGTAAAGATGATTTTAGCTGAATCAAAGATCACGATTCTGAAAAAGGTTCTCACCACCTGTTACTATGCTTTCTATTGAAGGCACGAATTCTTCTTATTTTCAACTTTCGTTGAGTACTTCCGGTACCTTTACCTATTTTGTTAATTCAATGCACGTACTTATGAACTACCACGAATAGATAATTCTCGCAATACAGTGGGGTATCGATTAAACAGTGAGTGGTTAATTACATTTTAACAAAGGATCCTTTCAGAGAGAAATCGGTCGCTCGATCACATTAGAACGATTTAATATAATTTTATAAATTTACTCCAAGCAAAGGAGGCCATTGGGAAGACGAATTATGGATAATCGATTAACGTTCCAAGACGCCAGAATCACAAGCGCCAATAACCACCAAGTAAAGCCACTCTCACGGGATATAAAAGTCTCTATAAGAAAATGGTACTGTTCGTGAGTGAGCCCTACTTATATTGTCGATATAAAGGTGAACCTGTATACGACAATATTACAGATATTATGAAAATACAATAGTATGTCCCCTCGATATTTTCTAGAAATCTCTCTCGTGTTTGCTCGCACCATCATCCACCTATTCCACTTCCTTCCAATTCTCTTTCCCATCAGTAACAAAGCTATACTATACCGATATGTATGTACTCGCCGATTGGAGATTGCCGCAGCAGTAACATTCAGAGTAAAACCATAACCAGCGAAACGAATACGTGAAAACCATTCCAACGAGGAATCGAACTGGATTTCTACAGTGCCGGTAGGTGCCGCAAGAGCATGGGAGCAATATTGGATAGCAATACATATACCAGCCACATAAAAAAAGTACACATGGAATATTAGAAATATGAAAACGACACAAAAAGCCCATAAATATTCTTAACATTGTAAACGCTCCTTTATATCGATCAATATCCAACAATCATCAACGTTTCTCTGTGTTCTGTATATTTTCTGGTGATAAATATCGATTCGACCGTGTAATGCCAATAGCGCAACATTGTCCGCAGTGAACCAGTTAAGGCACAAAAGTGTGACGATGGTGTACCATGTAGGCTTCCTCAAGATAGGCAGAATGAAACGTTGCTCCAGGTCAGTTCCTTAGTATTGTAAGCCTACTGTAAGAGGTCGATGACTGTATTCGCGTGCTTGTACCCTGTGAATAGCAGCGCAACCTGTAGGTGTTTCCAGATATAGATCGCGCAAAAATTATCCACCCTCCTCTCCGACCCGACTGTGCTCCTTTGGTATCGCCACGTATAACTATTGGTACCCCTGGTTTACTTTAGCTCCTATATACCTTTATTATCAGCCAGTTTCCTGGCAGGAACTACGTCACGAGAAGACTTCACCCGGTACCATGTGATTCTAGACATCCGTAAAGAGTTACGTAAAGGTGAGCGTTGTGATATTATTTTTTTTTCTTTCTTTCAGACAGTTACTACCGTCCTGACTTTGCACCAGGTCTGGTCAGTGTCTCTATTTAAATGTTCTCTTGAAATACAAGGGGGTTAGCTTGACCCGGCGTGGTAAAAATTTTAAGAAACAAAAATCGTCGGACGTCGTTTTAGACGGTCTGAAGAATAACGAACGATCCGTGGACGCAGTCGTCAGGACGTTCTACGTAAGTGAATGGCGGGTCTGCGTCGTCAATCAATATGTCGATGCGTATGGAAATGACGATTTATCCGGTTGCTAGGAAGGTTGTCTGAATGATAAATCAATCTGACGAACGTCCAATAGTAAACGTCTATATTGTTTAGCATCATGTACCGTTGTAAACTCAATCGTTTACATCGTCATCGGGGCTAAATTATTTTCACTAGCTTAGTTTTCCGTGAGGTGGTGCGACATCCCCTGTGACCCACAGTTTCGTGGGGTAGACGACTTATCGACCTGGCTGCTTGCTTACCACCTTCTTTATGTGCCACCAGGTACTCCAGCCCTTGGGGCTTGGTACGTGGTTGCACGGAGTGCCACTTTTTTAACTGGCGCACACAATGCATCTTGTCTGGTAAAGAATGGAAGGGACAGAGGATATAGGGGATTTTTATTTTATAGCCCTTGACGTCCGCCGAAAGCAGGACGTGGGTATCAAATGGTTAATAATTTTTAACGTTTTCAACGTGATATTTTATTTATCTGGTGACCACTCGTTTATTACAATAGGAACAAGAGTATACCGTATTAAATAAAAAAAAAAGTTTCTTTTTTCGTCCCCTGGGAAGTACATGATTGAATACGCGCCATCTTTTTTTTAGTATTGTTATTCTACGAGTTTTCTTTAATCTTTATGTATCGCGGGATGAGACTTTTCTTTTATCTTTTTGAAAGTAGATTTTGGATACCGGGTAAGTACTCTTCTTTAGCTTTCTTTTGCGGTTTGTTTCCGCGACTATTATCGATTCGATGTACAAATTTCTGATAAATGCATGATTTTTATTATTCTTTTTTTCTCTTGCGTATAATTTAAGTATTCATCCGTATGTACAAATTAATGTTGTATACCATAGGTCCGTATGTCGACGTATGAAACTATCAAAAATTTCTCATAAAAACCAACCCGATCGTGGAATCAAAACCGATTCGCAAAAATAGATTCTCCTACGTGATGAGAATCGCTATTAAAAAGACGTCACAATTACTAGCCGGATGTGCCAGTAAGCGGAGTCTTGAATCTAGAACTATATTGTTTTGAAAATTGATCGCCGTGGTAAAATCTGTGTAAAGAAACGCGCCCAAAGAAATTATCCCTATATGCACGCTAATTGTGGGGAACATTAGAATGTAAACTACGTTATCGTAACAGAGGGAATTACGCCCATCTACATATCAAGATCAAATATAAGATCATTCTTGAATTCCGTCTTAACGATATCCTTAGTATTTTCTTTATCCGCATCGCAAAGTGACTCGTTCTCTTTACTTTTGCTGCTACGTTTGCACTTGTGTATAGGATTTGTACTGTTCTTTGGCGCATCGATTTCCATGCTAGCAGTTATACGATGCTCTGATAACTTATCACGATTCAGGATTGGCTTGACAGTCTCAAGACCATCCGAGCACTCCGAAGATTCTTTCGTGTTGATCTTATACTTATCTTTTTCCTCAGTCTCCGAATTTTCACTCTCGCTCACACGTCGCTCGTGGGCTCTTTTCTTGTTTTTCAACTTACGCTGATTCTTCTTGCGCTGTCCCAAAATGCTGGAATTCGACCTGCAAAGCAGGAACATCGAATATCCTGCTTAGCATAATAGCTGTAAATAAAAAAAGTGGATTTTTCGGGGATATACTCACCTATATAATTGACGTGACACCACGTCGTTAAATCGCACTGTCTTCTTAAGACTCGAGCAATCGGATTCTGAATTAAAATCCTGTACAGAATCATAATGCAGATCAGTTGAAGAAGCAAGCATCGCGCTATCGTCGAAACTGGACTCTGATACCGAACGGGACAATCCATGTGTTCTATGAGACTTCAGGATGCCCTTGGATCTCCTACTGCAAGCACTGTTGGGTAATTCATCTCCACTGCTCTCTGAGACAGATCTTGACTTTATCACATGCTGTTTCCTGTGTTCTATGTTCACGTGTTCGTCTCCAGTTTCAGCCTCATCGTCAGAGTCCATATGTTTCGGAGAAATATTTACCACGACGTCATCCCCTTCGGCTATTACCTCGATTCTTCGGTCAGTCTCCGGTTCAGTGGCAACCTGAAATGAATCAAATAAAATATACCCAAGAGTCTTAAAATAATATAGTAAAGTTCCGAGTATTCGTTCAATTGTTACCATAAGCTCGTCGAACTTCTTCTTCAGGGACGTCGCTGCTGGCAGATCTTTCTGTTCCATAAACTCCTCGTTCAGGCCTACGCTGTAACTACCTAGGTCATCTGAATTCTTTAAAGAAAGTGTAAATACGACGTTATTGTCCCAAGGTTCAACCGTGAGACTGGTCGGATCTACCGAATGGTTATGTATCTTAAGGCATAATGAATGACAGACTGGATAAAATCCTGCGCCGATGGAAGTCAAGAGAACGTGGATACCAGAATCATTATCCAGAGTTCTATGACGAATAGAGTCGGGATCAACGTTTTTCACATTAACAGTAATTGCTAGGAGATTGTCATATAGATTGCAAGTAAAAGGCGGTAAGTAATATTTAACGTTAGGGTCCATAAAAGGAATTATTGAATTATCGGCATCGCTAGTCCGTAAAGCTCTATCGTTGAACACTGCACTGTCTTCAATCAAATCGCTAATCAGAGGCGCTCTCGCAGTTTCTCTCTCTTGAGAGGATGGAGACACGGAACCGTTTAAACGATCATTATCATTTGAACAAGGTGGTGGACTTCCGTTATCGGTGTCCACGCCACTATCTTCTATGCTGTCACGCAGTGGTATTACTGTACGAATCACAGGAACAATAATGGTAAGTTTTTTATGTTTAGTGTCAAACTTTGCTTCGCCTCCTTCTGCATTAATGCGATAAGGTAGTGGTAATTCTAAGAGGTACTTGGCTGGCTTTTCGCTTCTTAAACAGAGCGAACGTTCCTGCACATCCAGAGAAGCGTCATTTGCTGACTTTAGAAGGGGTAGTTCTATGACAATCACCAACTTTTGTGGTATCGTACAATTCATCCTTGCATTCCTATGATTTTCAAACTCGTTCAATTCTATGCAGGATCTATGTTTTATCGTGAACTTTGGCACAGTGTAGGTGGAATTGCTGTTCTCAGAGTCTGATACATTCTTCTTGAAATAAGTTGTTGGCGGAGGTGATCTTGAACGTGGTTTCTCTTCCTGATGTAGTTGTCTATCACGGCTCTCATCGTAACTGGCCATTATTTTTTGATAAATCTCAGGTTCCATATCTAATGGTTCCTTCGATGGTGCCTCCGAAGGTTTCCTTATAACTGTCGGTTGAGTAACACCCTTGAAGTTCATCTTTGGAAACTTCAGGTTCTTCCTGTCCAGTTTCACCTGAAAAAGACAATATTATTTACTCCAAAGGTACCCTCTTGAATACTAACAGAAAAAGTATTCTCTCTATCATTGACACACCTTGAAATTATTCTCAACCCCATCCAAAGCAGTGCTGTTAACGATATCTCGAAAGTGTTCATTTTTACTGGCGAGATAAAGAGTATCCGGATGAAAGACAACATCAAACACTGTGCAACGGACATTCTTCTTGTCAAAATCTTCGCGCGGTGGTACTAACGTGTACGGAATGGACCATTGTAATCCTCTATGTCCTTCGACCTGAGATGGATGACTCGTAGGTCGTGCTACCGTGTCACTCTTACTAATATTAATGAAGCATTTCTTCTCGCCGTTGATACTGGTCTTAATGACGTAACCCGGCTCTGGGTTAACGAACGTAACGTCGACGCCCCGCTCCTTCTCCAACTGCGTAATTTCCTTTTCGTAGATCTTCCTATTATCCGGGTCAGTTACTTCCTCAGCATATTCAATCAATAACTTCCGAAACTCTTCCTTCTTCAGGCACTCCGTAAGGCTCTCAATCTCCTCCCGAGTAACGTCCAAGTCCTCCCAATTCTTTCTTCGGTTGTCGTAAACGTCCATCTTCCGCGAGGAACTGTTTACAAATAAGCTAGAATGTTCGAAGGCTAGAGTATTTTACCACGTGGACTGGTTGCGCCACCGTAACTGCGAACCGATTGCCGGCCGGTCAATAGTCAGCATCTAGCGACAACCATACTAACTATCTTTATTATAATGAGATACAGCAATCTTCTCTCGCTCGGTACCACTTCCTCCGTGTCTTCCTCCTCAATTGGAGAAGGGAGAAGGCGCGAGAAGACGTGGGGACCAATTGGTCTCAGGTAGAGTCGGTGGAATCTGTGACCTAATAACATTCACGTCAGTTGTACGACGGACTCGACTCCGTTTGCACGAATCCTTACTGATATCTCGCTAATCGAAAGGATCAATAAATTTACGAAAAAAATGCGTTCTTATCGCGCTATCATTATAGTGATCTTGATTTCACTGACGTTCACTCTTCTCATTGTCAACGTGATAACAACTAACGACTCGGGATACCCTCCTGCTAGCATTTCTATGAGGAACCCAGAATCGACCGCTTCGTCCTACACGGGAAACGATCCGCAACAGGTGAAGGATATCCCTGTTTTTGAAAATCACTTTGAACCTACATACATACTAGATAAGGATAATTGCTCGTGAAAGCTGTTTTCCACGCGACCTCATTTTTTCCAAAATCGTAAATGGCAGTAATCTCAGAATTACTCTCGTACCATCCAAGAATGGCAATCGCTATAATGACAGTAGATGCATATTCGCAATTTTAAAATAAACAAACTATATAATGGCACGATCGATGATTACTTAAAGCATCCATTTTATCTTTCATATAAACAGACTCATCGCTACGTCACGCCTTCGCTCGCTGAACTAGGAGGTCGTGGGAATCTACCTCCAGAGAAGAATGACCATGTCCTGATGTTGACCCGGGTACCTGGAGCCGGCGCAGAAATCCTCGTGCTTATTTTACAACGTCTTCAGGGTTACAATGCATTCAAGCATATCAGACTGCCACCAGGAGATGACGGACTCCTTACCAGCCTCCAACAGGTAACCGTGTCAAGTTTCTATCCTCCTTACTCATAGACATGATTACGACACGTGCTGGAATTTACAAAATGAACGATTCGTTGTATGTACAAGCTTGTATTATATTACTATATTGTATCCATACTATTCAGCCATTTAGCAATACTCCGCCTCTTATGATTTCTAATATACTTTTCTATAGTAAATTTCATTAGGAATTGAGCCTGTCCATTCATATGCTCTATATGCTATAGTTTCTGCAAAGTGCGTTGACCATAGGTGAAAGTGATTATACGCTGCGCTCTATCTCTTTCTCTAAGAGCATTGCATACATATAATAATATGTTAAATATTATTAATATATTCTTACAATGCATCGTTTTACATTAATCAAATATTCTAAATATGTAAAAGATAATTTACTTGTTATATATGGCTTATATTGGCCTCACGGTTATCATTATTGAGACAAGCGATTGGCAGTAACAGAAAAATAATTATTCATAACCCCACGTGCTTTAATATTGAACGATTGCGCCTGTATGCAGGCAACCCGTTGTTCATTACGGTTGAACAGATAGCCATATCAAAATTAATAATTTTGATTTTCACAGGAACTGCTGGTCGAGGAGATCACCAGTATCATCAGACAAGAGGCTGTACCATTAAGTTTTGACGGTGATGTACGTTTTTTGAATTTTTCTGCTTTTGACAGACAATCGCCTACGTATATATCACTGGTGCGATATCCACTAGATCCAAGAAATCTCAAAAGGTATTGTTTTTAATTTATAGAAATTTGGATTTTCTTAACGATGCCCTACAGCCTTTACGGTAATATAAGAAATAAAAATAAAAAATTTTGTCTGTTCCACATGCAAAAATTCCAGACCAGGAGAGACAAGACATGGATCGATATTGCATTTCTGCGGCCAGGATCCACGGTGCACGTAAATATACCTTCATTAAATTTATATACACAATATACTTATATATATGTGTATTCTAACGAGACTCTTCGAAGTAACTCTATGACTAATGAACAAGTACTGTATACACGTATGTATTGAAACATTGCGCAACAGCGGCCATCGTTCATTCGAAAGTTCTCGACGTGAGTACGTGTTCCTATCGCGAAGTCTGGTGGCTTTCAGGTTCAGCCAAGTTACGCAAGAAATGATCGTGGGAAAAAGTAGCGAATGCTATACACTGAATAACTAATTCAGAGACAAAGGTCTATTTTAAATCATTTTGATTTTTAGGCAAAGAAATAGCACCTGGGCTCTAGAACAAGCTAAAACGAATGTATTACGTTGGTGTCCCGTGGTAGGCATCCTGGAGGACATTGAAGTCACCCTCAAAGTCCTTGAAAATACGTTTCCATACTTTTTTAACGGCGCTTTAGAAATCTACTCGAAATTACGTAAGTTTGTGGCTTGAAACTTGTTAAAATGACAATATAAAAAACTATCAACATTGTTTGCAGAAATACCAAGCAAGACGAAGTTTGATCGAAGAATATCAATGAAAGCTTCCAAACGAAAAGGATTTCAAGATGACTTTAAAATGGAATTGGTATTCTATGAATGGCTTAAGCTTCGACTCATCAATACAATGTCTACTAATGGATAAACTGTGCGGGTGGACATAACGGCTGACATAAATTCGAGAAATTCGCTGGTTACGCATGCCGAAAGACGTGACAGCTATCGGTCTGTCAATTAATATTAGTACTAGATAATAAGAGTGTTTTTGCCAGTGAGAAGAAAAATGTTTGTAATGATTATATTTGTTGTAGGTATATAAACTTATGATGGATTCCTCTTCGTTACTGGGGAGGGAGAAGATGGCTGTGTAAAACGGTCCCAGCTTCTGACGATATCAAACACAGTAGCGGAACTTTCAAATTTTTATGATAAAAACAAAACCTCGAAACTCGATGAATGTTTGTTTCATTATAAAAAAAAAGAGGAATGAGTTTCAATATACAAAGAATTGACGAGACAATGAGAAAGAGACACTTAATAAATTACCTTTTTTTTTCATAATTCTTTTCCATTGAATTTTTTTTTTTTTTTTTCTTAACCCTAATATCCATTGTATCCTCTATTATCAGTAAGTTTTATTGTAGTAAATATAGTTTCATATTATGTTTTTCTTTCATGAATCAATAGAATAGACATATGTATCTATATATGTATAGCTATGTATGGATAGGATAGATGAAGACCTCTAGTTTATGAATTTACTCAAATGCTGTGACGACGCAATCTTCTCTTCATTCTCTTCTTATTCTTTACGTTTACGATTTTGCTCCTGGAAGAGAAAACATGAGTTAATGCGATAACTGATATAATATGTTAAGTGAGGAGGCGGGTTTCACTTTGTTTTCAAGACATTAAGAAAAATCGTACTTCGTTTTGTACCTTCTGAGTGAGGATAATAAGAAGATGACGGAACACTCCAATGAAATCTATGAAGAGATCAAGAGAGTGACTAATGAAGTCCTTATTGCCCATATGGACTTTCTCAATAATCAGCTGTGTATCGTATATGATAAATCCACACATCATAAACAGTCCAAGGTACATGTGTGCCTGGTAAATCAAAGTTGAACGCAGAAACAGATTGGCAAGTGAGAACAGCAACATCATGTTTAACATGCTGATCAGGGTGCCACCCAAGTATAGCCATTGACCCCGTTCAGCCAAAAGGGCACAAATGCTGAAGGAGACGAAGACAACGGCAGTTCCTGAAATACAAACAGTATATGAACATTAAAATTAGTTCAAAACAAGGTTACATGTAAGACGTACCCATTAAAGCTGTCACGATGATGCTAGGGTCAATGCTGATGACTATTTTCAGCAAAGGACCCAGTCCGAGACCAGATAGGAATGTGAATCCCAAGAGATATGACAGGCGCAGTCCATGATTTTTACCATTGTCTGGGGTGGACACCAGTGCCATTAGAATTCCTAGGGCTCCTAGGGTTGTAAGCAAGCTTGATTGCAGTAAGTCTGTGTACATATGTACGCAAGCTCCCACAGCTGCGGACACGGTTGACAATGCCAAACAACCATAAACATTTTTTAAATGCTGTCTCACTGGTGCTTCCCTGAGAAGAAAAAAACATATATAATGTGATAAATTGCAACAGAGAATATTTAAATTGCAAATGCGATGCAAGAGTTACGTCACTAGTTTTATCGAGATATCAAATTATATCATAAAAATTGAGACAAGTAGTGCGATAAGATTCGAATAGATGAGATCTTTCGAGAAAACAGAACAGCATCGTTGCCAGAAAAAATGTCGCCTATGAATAAGACCTTGTAAACAAATAAGCTATTTCGGTAATGGGGTAAGGAGACTCCCGTCACGTACTCACAGTCTGTTACTGAAGGAATTTACAAAGGTGTTTAACGTCGCTGCCATGGCTTCGTTATCTCTTCCTCACTCGTAATACAACACTTCAAACGTTCAGAGCGCGATGACTGATCAACTTTCTGCAATTTTACAGGGATCGAGACTAATCATGAGTCGTAGAAGTGGTTCTTTTTGGGACACGTCAGTGATATTCCTGTGCGTAAATTTCGCTGAGGCTCCGGATTGGCTTGCGTGTAGACTTTGTAAAGGAAGGAAGCAATGAATACAGAACCAGTCAGTGGAACAAAGAAGCTACGAGTCTCGTCATTGTTCTCCCCACTACCTTCATGCACCAGCTTTCCAAAGGCCTGGTATCTCTCGTGAAAAGTTCGAATTAATAAATTATATTAGTTACTAAAATGCCCGTTAGAGAGCGTAGCAATAAAGATACAGGGACGAGTAGGGAGATGCACAACGTTACGATTTTAGCAGAGATGAGTAGGGAGATGCACAACGCTACGGTTTTACTTAGGCGATACCAAAAGCATGGTGCTAAATCGTAACGGTGAGTCCTGGAGTAGAATTTTGTGATCATCGCCTCCGTCGATAATGCATATCCCGTAGTAGCCGAGCTCAACGTGATCATCAACATGGAGCTTGGCGGGCAGAGGTTCTCCTCAACTTACCGCTGGTTCGCAGAGCAACCCTTAGAACGAGGCCGCTGTAAGTCTGTATCTCCATACCTGTTGGGGTATAAACGAAACGAAAAGTGGCTAAAGTTTGCCAAGCTTTCCTATTGGTCCCATTCGAAAGAGTATACTCTCTAGTACATTTCCACTGCGTCCCATAATTTGTCCCCTCACAGTTTTTTTTTTTTTTTTAATTCAATGTAAATACGTAGTATATAGTGCGTCTAGTCGCCAGTTTTTTGAGTTCGAAAGTGAACCGAGGCAGCTATGCTTGAAGCACTCTAGGCTGATCGTTGAACGCAGCTGTCGCAAGTGTGTTCGTAACACAATCGTTTTGTTTACTTTTGAAATCGAGCTAAGAGAAAATCAAATTTTGCTTATTATTTAAAGATATTTTAAAAACATAAAAAACTAATTACGGAGCAATATGGAGCAAATCGGTAGCACTTAATTCATCAAGAAAATTATATGAAGATTCGCTTGGTTATTTGGAAATTCAATAAAAATAAAAATTTCTGTATTTATGAATATTTATTAATCATTACATAGTAGCAGCGGAGCAATTACGGAAACAAATAGAGCATTTAAAGAGCAATTTTTTTAGGTATTATAAACACACATATGAATTTTTATTTTCCTGCAGTAACTTCCCGACGGTAAAAACTAGTCCTTTTATCTTAAAGAATCTTTCAGCGCGCGTTACCATTCGCCGGTAACACTACTTTATCGACTGTCGATATAACGACAGTACTATAAACAGTTGCTAAAATATCACAGAAGTTGAACGCGCATGGGACATATTACTCCGTGTTACAAGTTCAAAGAGCTTGGCAAGATGTTCGATTGGGAGCAAAGCTTTAGCGTGGGCCGCAATAAACATGCTAATCGGTGTGCAATTTATATACACATATTTAACCGCTCTCATAGGGCGTTGCCCTATTGCGTGCAGTACATTGAACCGTGACGTCTTACAACTCGCGTAACCCGTGTTACCTTCAACGGCAGTTTTCATCTGCGAATCTGAGTATACCTGACCTATTCGCAAATAGTATACACATGGAGAATCTCTGCAAAAATCGCGACTAACGCGAAGAAAATAGCTGGAGCTGAAGGATAGATGTTTGTTGATCTATCCGAGGGCCCTGACCCAGACGTAGGGTGACCTTGCCGTCGGGACTCCTCCCATCGCCTATTTTTAACAAGCTGCAACGTATGGGGTTGTTTAGCGTGCATTCACGTTTTCGTTCGCCATTAAACTCTATGCACCCCGCTGTGCCCGTAGCATGGCCACTCAGAAAAACAACCGACTCCCATCGCCTCGAATGATTCTGAAAACAACTTAGAGGATACCTAGGAAAATTTTCATGGAAAGTGCAATTAAAGAAAAAAGGTAAGAGATCGCTTCTAAAAATACAAAAATATCCTTCCCTTGATTGCACTTAATGTACAGACCCATGCCTAGGCAAACCTTAAATTTCATCCACCATGACCTTCCCACGTTCATTATATATAAAACGAATGACAACTGAACACTGAATACTCAGTATACATATCCAAGGAATTCCGTAGGTAATACAGATCTCAAATAGTAATTGGCTCGACTGACTCTGATCTTTCCACGTATTACCAAGGGAGTACGTGGGCGGCCCGACGCCGACGCAATTTCCACAATCCTCCAACGTCCTTGCATCACTCCCATGTATTCGTATCACAGAGCAAGAACTTCTCAGATGATATTTCACCATCCAGAGTTTAGTTCACGAAAGCTTCGTACAATCCTGAGGATCGGTTAATCATCTCTACGTGTGGAGCATCGACTGGGTTCGCATTGGGGCGCAAGGTTATGGCGGTCGTCGGGTCAGCAACTCCAGGGCCGCCAACCTACCAGCACCCAGTCCTACCACCACCACCACCACCAGCACCACCGTCTCCCATCGTCGACGTGGCTCTTCTCTTACCCTTATTTTACTTCCCTTGTCTCTCTACCGGTATACTCCTATTACGTCTCAAAACTTTATTCAGCGGTATCTGCTGTCTCGTAATACTTTCAATATTATTATTATTACAAATATCCGTATTGTGTTTTTCAAGTGCAGCAGAACGTACCTTCGAGATAACTACGGTAACCGCTATAGGACGTTCCTGCTACCGCTATCCGATGTGGCAGTCGGGAACGGCTTGCAAACATCCTGGCGGAAGGGGCGTCTGGGTCACCCTCTTTCACGTCAGTCTGTCTGGCTGGCTGGGGTTCGCAACCCCTGTTCGCTATACACAGTGCAGACACTAACAAGGAAACGTGCTATATGGCACTTGTTTACTTGCAATCAATATGCTCTGAGTTATGCATTTGGACGAGGCGCATTAAAGGTCATTAAAGAAAATTATTTATTAACAATCTTTTTTTATCCGATCGAATGAAATAACTCTTGCGTAACTGACATTTTATACTGCCAAGGATACGAAGCGGAGAACTCTGAGTTCTTGCAGACTTTTGCCTCCACGAAGTTATCTCAGATCGCATCCCTCTGATCGTGGACAAATATTTCAACGAGGAATTACGAGCTTTTTGTATATATGGTCGCGATTCATTTTACATGGGAATCTACACGTTTTTTACACGTGGGGCGTTCAAATTTGTTTATCGCACGTTATACGCTACTACGCCGCTGGGAAGGACGGTGGCTGCAGATATAAAGACTCGTGATTATATAGTCTCACAACTCGTTATTAGGTAACGTATGCAAAGAAAAGGAGGAAAGGACGAGAAAGTGTTATGAAGGAAATTTAAGGGATGAAAATATTCGTCTGGGAGTTACGCGGAACAGTTTTTTTTTCTTTTGCATATAACACACAGAAGGTACGATGCCTACGTCCATCGTGCGTGGGTGGTTTATTAAGGTTGAGGGGGAGCAGGGAGGGGGGCTGGTATACAGCCCATCCCTTGACTGCTAGGGTTTTAGAAGCAACGGAGCCGTACCGGAGGGAGGGTTGTCTGCTGGAAGGGGTGTCTGGGTCAATCCCCTCCAGTCTGGGGGTTCCCAAACGCAAACGCATTTCCCGGGGTTCGCAAATACCAGCCAGCCAGGACGGCAGACGCGCGTCTACGCGTAGATAAAATTTATCGTCCTTAATAATGCACTCGAGGAATTAGCACCTTCGATATTTATAATCGATAGAAAAATACTATAAGGTATCCCTGCAGGCAATAAAACTTAAGAACTGCATAAAGCAGAATATTTATACCGACCGGATGGTTGAGTGTACAAAAATATGACTCCCTATGAAAAAAAAAAAAGAAAATCATCCTCATCGTTTTAGGACCGGAGGTTAATTTTCAAAATAGAAATACGGTGACTCACCCTGGATATACACCTACTCGTATAAAACCCACGGTAAAAGAAACGTATGGTGTCCATCGATTCTTATGGATTTCTACATAGGCATATATATGTAGTCTGGAATCGATTGTGTTCTGACTCATCGTCTTGGAAACGTCTCCTTTTACCAGGTCTTGTTTCGCTATGGTGATAAGGGTGCGTGAAACTGTGGATAAAGAAATTAATAAAAGCAAGAAAAATACGTATATCGAAGTGGGATAGTTTTTTTAATTAAAATTCTCGTATGCTGCAGTAACGCCGTTTATCAGGTTGGCTATAGCGGGGCGTTGTGTTCCAGTAGCTTAACGCCCGGTACGTTATGCTTGGGGACGCGAAAGACGCTTTACGGGTAATAAAAGCTGGCAAAAATGAACTGAGTAGGATAAAAGTGGCGCAATTGGTTCAGTGGGCCGGTGCCCCCCTGCGGCCTTGTGTGGGGACGCTGAACCCCTATGGTTTAAACGTACGGGGCTATGGGCACGGTACCCCATGTAATACGTTTATCTATACGTATGTTTAGGTTATATATTGTGTAGTGTGATGGCTGACTCTACTCTCTCTCGACTCCACTATTCCATTTCAGGCGAGACCTCATAATGCTGCCAGCGACGTAGCACACTGTGACACAGGCATTATATATATATACATATATATATATGGTATATATGTGTATATATATACACATATACATATAGCGTGCAGGAACGCCATGGTGCATAGTTGGTGTATCTTGATACGTACCTACGTACAGTACATACGTGTACTGCAAAACTGGCGAGTGCGTTCACCCTGGACGGTGCGTCGGCCCTTCAGGGTTTCTCAAACGGAGCCGCAACATGTTATGAGGTGGCTGAAAAATTAGGCAAAAAATGATAAATAAATTTGAAAAATTAGAAAATTCCAAGATCCTCCTATTTTGTCATATTCGAGAAAATTGTATTTTTATATTTGTTATTAAAGCTTCGTTATGTCAAGGGAATCGTTATAGGCGTGCGTTGTTGTGTGCATTTAAAAAAAAGTGCAGCAGCGATGACGTAAGAGGGCAATGGATTTTTATTGGCTGTATACATATGCTTTTACGCGATCTCTTGTTATGGCGGGTGGTCCTTACACCGAGAGCTACGCAATCATTTAGGAGCAGATGCACGTCACGGAGTTTGTATGGCTTTGGACATTGCACTCGGTAGTTTCTAGAGGGCGGTCTCTTCGGGTTGATGCACGCGGAATGCATCCGGAGATGGCCGAGCAATCCCGGAGTCCACCGAGTGCCGAGCTTGCACCGCCTTCTAGTCTTCGGGCAGAGAGGCTGCTTGCAGCTGCAGCGGTCATCGAGTTCGATGCACTTGTGGGGACTGCAATGCACGATTCTGCACGAATGACTCAGCCGACCCACCGCACGAGGGATACGGCCTTGACCCGACTGCACTTAGGTGCATCGTACCTTTCGCTGCAGCATCTACTATCTTTAAATATCTATGCATTCCTAGAGATTTTACTGATAAATTTATCGCTCGCTTTTCTTAGCATGAAAAATTACTTAATATTTATTATTTTTACGGCGAGGATGAAGGTGCACTTTTTTATTATGCAATTCCGGTGCATCCTGGGCTAATACAATGAAAAATCACGTGGACGACCTTTGCTTCGCTTATGGATAACAGGGAACAATAGGACGTACACTTGAATACGTATAGAGAATGGAAAATTTAGTCTATACGAGATATTAGAACATGATGCTTACTATCTCCTGTTTGCTTCTGTCTAGCCAGATAATAGCCGAGAAAACAGTCTTGATTTATCGCTCTCCACATGCAACTGCAGCCAAGAATTCGCATGTGATTTTTATGAAAAATAGTAACCTACACGTAAAATAAACAATTTTTCGAAATTCGGGCATTCCACATTTTTAACATTTTTTTAAATCAATTTTTACGTCACAACTCATATCATTTCGTAACGCACAATACCTGTATTCAATGTATACAATGAACATGTAAAACTGGTATTCACAGAATTTAAAAAAAATTTTTTTTATCAAAACCAAACGATCCCTCCACCAATTTGGCCTCAGAAAGTGAACCAATACGTGAAATACGTTTGCATCGTGAATCCGTGTTATTCTAGTTATTCACGCGCGTGCATAGTTCAAAGTGTGTTGTCCTCGACTATCGAGTTCAATGGCTGCCGTGGTTAGATCGAGACAAAGACTGAAACTCACCTCCTCGTGGTATCTTAATAGACCACAGTGTCATCGACACATCGTGGGCCGTGCATGTATATCAAAGGTCAGGTTCTTACTATCGCGCATCAACAAAGCAATGCATATCCATGAGAAAGAATATCGATGTGAAAATTATTTATTAATTGGTGGATAAAAAATCGATTTTGATAACAATGATTTTTTTTCATTATTTAAACCGACAAGAATTTCGTGTGACCATTGAAAGAGATGATTGTGGTATAAGCGAATGATAATTTTTTTTTTGAGGGCTTTTTCAAAAATTATGGAACCCGACTCCGTGACTCTACTTTCCCTTCACGAGCTCACAAGGAACTTCCTCGCTATAAGTTCATATTTTTAACTGCAGTTGGTGCAAGGTTAGTGGGATGCACCGAATATCTTTCGACGTTCTCTTTCTTGGTTTTCCTTCGAGTATTTATACGCTGTCGGGGGGTATATGTATTTCGGGCGTCGGGACGCACGTCGACGCTACCACGCGGTGCCGACGCCCCGCGTCCCTAACCTTGAACTGCTGAACGCTTCTACCACCCGAGTAGCGTCCCGATGCTATTCCTGGCTGATAGACGGAGACTGCATCGTACGTAAACTCGCTTCGTTTGATATGCTACGAATTTTTGGATCTTGGACAGTTTTACTTGGTTCTTTGAATGCTTTGTACATTTTTTTTTCTTAACTTAAGAAATCTGCTTCTCAGTCAATAACAACAGCTGCGGTACAGGTGAAGGAAAAAAAAAATCAAAAATGTTTAGACCGGTGTGAACCTGCTTTTTTTATGATCTTGCAGAATATTCTGCAACGAAAATGTTTTATGTCGTGACCGTGAGTTGCATCCTGGTATCGATTGACGGCAAAGAAAGTGGGGTGGATGGCTAAGAGGGTTGCTACCCTTGTGGAACAAAGAGTGTCTGGAGAAAATCCATTATGCTTGAAAGAGGCTTTACCGTGCACATAATGTACAAGAGTACCAAATCTTTAGAAAAATGTATGTTTGGTAATTTATTGCGAATTTATAATGAAAATTGTTTTAATTATTGCATTGATAATTATTACTAAATTTATTTATTATATGGAATTTTTGACAAGTTTTGCGGACGATCCGCACTCGTAATTCGATTTTGCACCCTTAAGGGTACAATACGGGCTTTTAGAAGATGTAGAAAAATGCTGTCCTCCCCCTTTATACTCCCCCTCTGGCTGTCTAGTGCTCGCATCCCCTATTCTCATCAGCCCCTAACGCCCTGAATACTGAAAGCTGGTTGGGATCGAGATGAACTTGGATCCTCGAGACACCAGGGAGGGTGAACACACTGCCCTGAAGAATAAAACACTCGTTAACGTGTTCCAGCGGCTAAGTATAGTCTAAGTGCAGCACCGAAGTGCTACTAGACTGACAAGATGCAGATCCTGATTACTTGAACTTGGAATAGCAGGGTTTCTTAATTAAGATTTCAAAAAAGAATGCTATAAGAAAAGAAAAAGAATTTTTATGAAAGCCACATAACGTCGAATAAATTAATTATTATATTTTTTATATTTTTTTAATCAATTTTAAATGTCACGTACAGTGCGTTGGAAATTAGTGAAACTTTCTAAGGAGGGCATTGGTGCCATCCTGGCTGGCAGAACGGAGCAGCCATCAAGGGGTAGAACAAGAGAAACACAAGCGCAGAAAGTATCTTGGCAGAAATTCAAGTGGTAGAGTTGAACGTTCCTTCTAATTTTACTGTATGGAGTTGCTTTAGCTCCCCTGAGAAGTGCTTAGTGTTTTTCGGAATTTCCGAGGATACCGCCAATGCCGGACTGCGCTCTCGGTCCCTAATGACAGGAACTTTGTCAAATTCCTAATTTCGAACGATGCTCACGTCCTGAGCGACCTCGTGCAATTTTTCTCAGAAGTAATTTGCGATTTTTGCAAAAATTCGAAATCCCGTGTTTTAAAAACTAGGCGGATCAAAGGGATGCCTGGAATACCCAGTGACGAACGTAAGGCTTTCAGAATTGTGGCTTTTGCCAAAGTGAAAAGCTGAAAATATATTTATTAATATTTCAAACTGCATTTTATTTATAACAAACTAAACAGTATCTGGACGACCGATTTTGAACGATGCTGTACAAACGTAGCAGGGAGAGTGAAAATGCTAGTGCGAATTTCCATATTTTGCATTTCACTGGGAGGTTGCGTCTGGCGAACTCGAGAGGCGTCCCTTTTGAATGTCAATGTCTCTTTGTTTCCCTCGTTCCATTCCATTCCGTTCAGTTGGTAGGTAACGCTTTCACGGTTGCCCCACAGCATCGACGTGTCGATAATGCAGGTTTCTTCCTACATCAGCACGTTTTACTTGTCCTCGACGATCAATTCTGAAAAATAAATGAGTAACAGAATTCTTTGTCCTAGAAGTCTGAGAGTTATTTTTCAAAATGACTTTTTCACTGATATCGTCTAATGTTCCAAGAGTATTTGTTATTGTTATTCAGACTTATTAATTTAACAAAAACCTGCTTTAATATTATTGTGTTTACGTTGGCAAGGCCTTCCCTCGCAGCGTACGCCAATTTTATTTAAGTTTTTCTCAGTTTCTTTCTTGGTAAAAAAATTGTTCACTTTGATCTTGCTCTTTCCTGCTTGGATCCGTGAATAGGAGAAAGGTGAACGACAGGGCAACCTCACTGCTCCAGCTCAGAATAAGACGAGCGAGATGAGGTCGGTAGAAAAAGGTTGAAACCACACTTGATAAAAGTGAAGAATCACGATACGCAGAATTATGCACGGTCGCTGACTCCTGTTTTACACCAAGGAGACAGGATGAGCCAGAATTCCACTTTAATGAAGAAGAGAGGACGTTCGGGGTTGTGGCGGGGGGGGGGGGCGGTGCAAGGAATTTCTGAGAAAAGAAGAAAAAGCGATGAACGATAATTAGCGCGGGAGGATGAAAATTTTGAAAGGCAAATCCAAGAGACAGAATGAATCTTTTTTTTCCCTCTTCCTCAGAGTCGAATAGCAAAAGGTTATTCCGATTTTCCGTCCTTGTTTAGCTCTTGGCAAAGCCCCCGTCTGGCTTCTGGATCAGGCTGGGGCTGGAGGTTCTAGGGTAGAAGGTAGGAGGTTGAGGTCGTCGAACAAGTCGTAGTCGGGGTCCGCGGGAACGAGGCATTGACCTCCAGTGAGTTAGGATGTCTGCCGGTATTGATTTCGACGTTGGCGTCGGCAGCGGTGCAGCGAAATACGGGGGTGGCACGGAGTTACGGGAATACAGGAGTACCGGGAGTACCGGGAGTACCGGGAGTATAAACGACATCGAGGGTGCAACGTACTGGGGCAAACTTCACTTCACGTAGGAAGAGAGGCCACCACACTCTGACCCCTTCGTAACACCTACCTACCTACCTACCTACCTATCTCTACCTACCTCTACCTACCTCTACCTAGGGTTCTGTATATCTACCTTCTCCACGTCCTTCCCTACCTAGACCTCTTTACTTCTTATTCCCTCTTCTTACTCCCTTGCAACCCTACGATAGCAGCCAGCCAGCCAGTCAGCCAACCTGAACGAGCAAAAAGGAATCAACCCGCAGACAAGACGGTTGCCAACTTTGAAAGGATCCATTGAAAAATACGAGTCTGCACGGTCCTGCGCTATTTGCTAATGCAAGTCGTATTTATCGCAACGACAAAACACTCGGCGGAACGAGAAATCACCTCATTGTGGATGACCCTTGATTTCCACCCCCCCCCCCCTCCTCTCCCCGTAGGATGAGTAATGTTTATTCTAACAAATATAATCTACCGCGAGGTTCGACTGAGTTAATGGTCTTTCATTATATATATATATATATTTTTGAAACTACCCCCTGCTGCATGGTGGGACGGAGGGCAGGAAAGATGCAGAAATCGATTTCTTTCCACTCTCCAGACAGTGCGTTGGCAACCCTTGGTGACTGCAGCAACCCCGACTAGACGGGGGTGGGACTCCAGTCTGCCGGGAGACTCGGGGGGGAGGGAGGGGGTGAACACTGCAGACAGGATGGAGGCACTGGGGCGAACTTTCCCTCTCTCGACGGGAACACCGAGCAGACTATGCCACTCCTACGCGTGACGTGTAGAAAATCGTATAATGCACTGTGCCACGTAATACACGTGACATGCAGGATGCGTTTCCTCTTAATGGTCTATGATCGATTGTCCCAAATACATGAAACTGATCGTTCTCAGTTCTTGAGGTATTGATGCTTACTCAGATATTTTGTAAAGTAACGAATAAGCGCAGCAAATAAATATAACCTTGAAACGCAATATCAACGTGTTTTTCGCAATTATCCTGCCGCTTCGACGTTCGTTGCTTCTCCACGTTATTGTTAGTGTTAAGTATTGTAATGATTTGAAGAAATCGCTCAACCACGTTTACACGCAAAATCAGAAAGTTCAGAGCGAAAGACGAAAATAAGTCTGTTTGCTTTCAGAATCATAGCCGGCACTCTTGGTTATTTGTTGCACACGTAGATATGTCGTATTCCTATCAGCATTAGAGATACAGTCCATCAATGTTCAATACATTTTGATAAAAGTTACATTGTGTCAATAATTAATATTAAGTGTGAGCTAATGAAGGTTCCTCGCTTGGTGCTATCTGACGGTACAGAAAGGAGTATGAAAATTCATTACGAGGCAGATTCTTAATTAGGTAAAAAGAAGTGTACGTTAAATTTACCTTAAGTGCAGATTGATTCGCATGAACGCGAGGGGATGTTAATTCTTACGCAAGAGGCCGTCCCCGAAATCCTATTTGCGTTAAGCCACTTTTTGTCGGCTGCACAAAGGGGTGCTTCGCCCTGCAGTACTGGGAAAATATATGGTGGCATCCTGCGAAACGGGGCCAACGACTGTCTGACCTCAAACCCCAAGCTTCTCCTGCCACAGTCCTGGAAGCCTCGAAGACGCCGTTCAGTCGAGCGTCGTCTTTCTGCTCTCCGGTTCCTGAAGGAATAATCGTGCCGTTTATGGAGACGTGCGCAGCCACACGAAGAACAGACGAAGAATAGGCTTCGCAGGGGATGATTTTTTTGCACCAGAGACTTAACCGTTCCCAATGAAAAATCCAGCTACCATTTCAGCTTCGCTTTTTTTGTTCGCTCCTATAAGGAGAGATACTAAAAAATACCAATTGGAAAAGCGTGTCTGTAGTGCAATATGAGAATTTTTGAAATTATTTTGAGGGCAAGTCAACCTTTGGATTTTGATACGTCCTTTACTCTGGTTCGTCATCGTCGCTGTAGGGTCAAATTTGCATGCGTGTAAACTTGTGTAATTTTTCTTGTTGATTCTTTAGTGCGAGATTTAAAAAAAAATATATTTTACGCTCGTATATATCGTCATGGAGATTTTGATCGGTTACTAAGAAAATATGGAGCGTAGAGATGGAGGTTATGCTTGATCCTTGAACAGAGTATATGCGACGCTCTATGTGCGGACGACGACCCTCGCATCCGATCGATTCCCGCCGTCGGCTGATGCTCTGCAAAGGGCCGAATACGGGAACCCAAAGCCGTTTTTAATTAATCATGATTACGTGTCGAGTGATACGTACCTTGGTACTCAAATTCATAATTCTTTCGTCTTTCTCCACGATTTCATCAGTTTTTACAAAGGGATTCAGGCGGATGTAGAAGTTGAAAAGTTTTTCAAAATTGTGTAGACGGCGCAACGGCTGGCAGCACGAATATTATTAAATTCTTCTCCGTAAGGAATACAATATCTGAAACAATAAAAATTTTCTCTTTGTTACAGTTGGTAGTATTGGGGCTCGGAAGAAGGTAAAAAAAATTTTTTTTTTTTCAAAGAGCGACCATCCCTGAATAACTATATGGTTATATTAGAATTTTCTAATGGTGAGCATTTTTTGCTAATAGGTGCGCCGGGTACTAGGAATTACGTTAAGGCTAAGGCGAGTTTGTATGACGACTGTAATACAGATCCAAAGTGCTGTACTGAATTATTTAATAAAAATATATAACCGAATCAAGCGTTACTATATCATCAATGAAATTGATTATTTATTTTCGTTGTAAATAAAAAAAAATATATAACGTATGTAATTCACTCTCTTATTATAATCTCTTAAAATATTCGAGGATTCGAGTTGGCTTTATGCATTGTATGTATGTAAAGTCATAAGCGATCGATGCGTTTTGCGATGCACGCGATGCAGGTGTACGTGCTGCAGTCATGGGGTCATTAAATCGTCGATTAAGAATTGCCAAAAGATCCTTGATAAAAGCCTAATATACGTGGGGCGAATATCCTTAATGCATTTCGCTTTATCACGTGAAGATAGTCTAGCGAAATTGCACTTTAGCCAAGAGGGATGCATCTTTCTTCGTCCTATCAGTACGAGATGGTCTACGTGCAGCTTTGCACGACTAGTCCATGGACAGAATAAGAAGCGCATAAGCTGTGTACTAAGCTTTTTGTACGTGTATAAAAATGTCTGCAACACAGTTTCCAGTATGGAAGTGCATACGCCAGACACACTAATTGCACACTTCATGCTCGGCGAAACGTACACCGACCTACCTCGTTCGTAAGGATGGAATGTGAGAGGGTGGTTTACCCCGATCCTTCATCCTGGTCATATTCACCGGCGATAGTTACTAATTAACGAGTAATTGGAGACGGTTGGGAGTTCGAGCGATTTGTAGTAAAAATTGGAGAAATCATGTAATGGCAATATGAAAAAAAAGATCGTATGGGGCAATAAAAAGAACGTAAAATAATTTCATAATAATTAATATAGAATATACATTCATATACGTTAAATAAGAATTACCATGATTCGAAGATATTTTTGTCACCGTTCGGCCGTTAATATGTATCTGTCCTTTGTTTGTACACGTGAGAATATCGAAGAGACGGTTTATAGTGATTTCTAGGAATGACCAAGCATTTGAATATCAGCAACAATTTACAAATTTGTCTCGTTCAGTTACTACGTTGCTTTTATTTATCCGTTTAATTTTGAGCCATTGATCATCATTGCATTCGTTGTTCTCTTATCTGTTAAATTAATTATTACTTATTTTATTTTATACATGATTCATTCTATTTGACTGTTTACTACAATTCAGTTACGGGAGCCTTATCAGCAGACTTCTTATTGGCATGAGATTTATGAGTAATTTTGCTTGTTCACATACCGTGAGACGCAAATACTATTAATGTTTGCCACAATTTAGCAGACGTAGCACGTTATTTTCCAGAACAAAAATTGCGATCCTCAATTTACGACGGATACAGTTATAACAAGAAGGATGAAATGACCGATTATTCGAAATAACACGAATAAATTTATTCCATGGGTAACAGTGTGAACGAAACCTTCCTCTAGGTCAATATACTATGTTATTCAACAGTAATGATACTACACTAACCCGTGAATAGTCCGAGAAAAGTCCAACTTAATGTTTTTCAAATGGAGAACAAAATTGCGCGACCGTTCCCAGATTGATAATAATAGTACTAAGTTGATCCAACGTAATTAAAATCGGCTTGGGCAACGTTCGTGGAAATTCGGGAAAGCTTAAAATCGACACACTCGCTGCTGACTGACGCAAGTGCTCACTGATATATATTTTCCTATAGGTACACAGCATTGCTTCTCTACTGTCAGCCTTATGTGTGCGAGGAGGAGTACTGTCGGTTAAATCGCATAGATGTGAGAGTACAGCCAGGAAAGGGTGAGCAACCCTCGTCTGGTTCATAGGCGTAGCCTACGTGCCGCCCTTGCAACTCTAACCAGGTCAAACCGAAACTGGAGAACCAATCACTTCCTTAACCAACATATTCTGGCCATGGTAACCGAAAACGCTCTTTCCAGCTTTTGTCCAAAATATCCATTACACTACCAGCAGTGGACACGTGACAAAGTATTGAAAATATTACATTGAAATATTTATTCATACTTTATTATGCCCTTTATAGTGGCCGTAAGTAATGTGTTTGGTTATCAGACCGGTTTTTTTTTTTTTAATTTTGTTCCAGTAGATTCCTTTTTTTATCAATAGACGGAAAATTTCATGGGTGCGACGTGTGTCAGTGGGAAAATTTTTGCCGTTGAAAAAGATGAGAGGAACGCATCGATTGCGCAATCTCCTTCATACCGACGGAGCGCACTTGCATCCCTTCACGAAAGTTCTAGTGGCGGCGATGGTCGAGGGTTGGTCGGGCGCAAGAGGGGTAGCTGTCTAGGTGAGGTCTGGGGATGCGCGCGCAGCTCGATGCAGTGGAGGTCATCCACCTGAAAGGTCGGGGTCACACTCTTAGTCTCTTGGCGAGAGCAAGCTGGCGGGGATGATGTCGCGGCAGAGGGTCGGGAGGGTGTATTGCCATAGCAACCCCCACGCGCAGTCAAGGCTAGACTGTTGGTTCTCAGTGGGGGTTTGTCCTATGCGCTTTTTTCAACGCGTCAAAAATAGCGGGGGTCGTTGTAAAAGTTTTTCCCACTTTATGGATTTTCACTTGAGACAATTTTCTATTCGCGCGACCAACTTACTCAAGCTGCGTTATTCTCGAGGTACGAAAAATAAGTTGATGGAATCTTCGTGTCTTTTTCATGATTCTGCGCAACAGACTCTCGTAATAGCCAATTTATTATGTATTTTTTTTTTTTTGGACGCGACAAAAAATTTCCTCTCTATGCTTCTCGCCACGATCTACGGCTATTTTTACCGAGGCTTTCGAGGTGACTTTATTTCACGCGATCTCTTCACCGTGCATTGAGAACCTTCGCGGTATAGTCCATTCAACTTTAGCAGGCGGCGCCACCCGTACCCACCCTCGTGTTTAACATTTATACACGGTGCACTCTCATTGGTGCACATGCAACGCTTCCTCCTAGCCGGTGCATGTTTGCATACGAAGCATTAGCGGTCTCGCCTATGCACGACATCTCTTATGCTTTTCGAGCCCCTCTATACGCTCATCAGTCTCGACTGGGTAGGGTGCAAAAGGGAGGCTTGCATTTTTTACTGGAACTCCCTCGCGAGTGCAGCTTTTAGACGATAAAATCCGAGAGGGGCGGGGGGAGGGGGGGTTATGAATTTTCAACCATCAAGCCAGCGTGCGATTCTTCATGGAAATTTTCAGGTAATCTCCTGTGTGCTGTTTGAATTTTTGCCATTTGCTTGATATCGAGCAAAAAATTATTTTACCAGCCAACTCCGGGAGGCAAATAGAGAATCGTACAGAGCGAGACAAGCTTCCGGAGGGAGTCTTGAAAAATGATTTTCATTACAGGAAGCGGTGCGTGACTGACTTCCCCTGAAATAGTAAACCAATACTGTCTGGGTCAAGCTGCCAGTGATCCCGACACGCAATGTACTCGTTTCATTATTGATGCGGATGAAAAGCCCAGAATACAAGTACGGAGCTCTATTTTTCATTTTTTTTTTCTTCCCCTCTATATATACACTGAGCGTGGTGTATGAGAGAATGATTAAAAAAAATAAAATATATTTACTCTTTTATTTTTTTTTTCATTTTTTCTTCTTAAGGTCTTATTCAAGTTCACGCAACGTCTATGAATATTGAACGATCTACAAGGTGACCGTTTAACAAGTACGGGAGAAAAATGAAATTAATAAAACGCATATAGCTGCGATCGTACGGGGCAGGTAAAGTTAAGTAATGCCAAAACGGAGTCTAGTGACGTGTGCGTCCACGGCGCCGTTTTCTCATTAAAATTTATTTATATTGATTCAGCATAAATTACGAACGTTGGCCTCGTGTCGCAGTGGCTTTTGGATTTTGGTGAATAATCGAAAGAAATGCTTCGCCATACGCGGAAAGTTTCATAACGTCGTTTACGCGACGTGTTATTCCATTGTCTTGCTTCAACCTCGTTACATGGTCCTACCGAATCGATTATGCATTATTCAATTCGTTTACTTCGCAGGCACGTAATCGCCCGAGCTGCGTGGTCTCTTGGTGAATTTGTTCTTTCTCGTATGAAAAAAAAAGTCAAAATTTATCCAATCTCAATCGTCTCCTTCGTGTGTCACATACACGAGCTATTCTGCGACCGTATATCGTAAATACAGTATCACAATTACGTTTGGCCGCGCTGCGGTACCGACGACGAACCTTTACTTTATTATCTCAGTAAGCAGAATACACGCGCAGTGTCACGGTAATCGTGAAATCGTCCTTCTTCGAGTGATTCGCTTCTTACCTCTGAATCGCGTACGGAGTAACGCGACAGTAAAATCGCCATTACTTTGTATTACCTCGGAACGAGAAGCGGCGCCCGGAATTTAATAGAACGAAAGAAAGGAGAGAAGAAACAGAGAATAGAAGAAGAGCCAGCGAGCAGAGGATGCGAAATAAGTAAGAGTTAATCGTGGAGACGGGTTTGCTCGGTGACGTCACTTCCGGGAGAACGAAGCATCGCTTGTTTTTACATTCACGACCTGCCCCACGGTCAGGGTCGGCGAGCCGGGGCCCCGGAGAATCATGAAGAATAATATTAATAAAAAAAAAAAGAAAATCATCGAATTTTCGACGGGAGTTCCCTGAACTCCGCGGAAACTTACCGATTCGTCGCTTACGACGCGGATCGTTTGCGCACTACCGTTTATCGACGTTGCGCGAGGGTAACGGTCGAGAGAGAGAGAGAGAGAGAGAGAGAGAGAGAGAGAGAGAGAGAGAGAGAGAGAGGTACTTGTTAATTTTATTAATTGCACGGAAAAAAACCACGGCTCGCGCCTCTCGAGCTGTGCCGTGAGAAAATATTTCGCTAAATTGCGCGCGTACGCTCTTTGTGGAAAAGTTGTAAGTCGCATTATTTAACGACGCTGCTGATTTGTCGCTACGCGCGGGCAACGTGTCATGATGTTGCGACGGCCGGACAGAAGTTGCGGCCTTGACCGTACGTCGCCGAGTCGATGCTCGCCCTCAGATGCACCCGTTCGCCTGTATTATTGTAAACCCGCTCTGTTATGTCGTTATGCGCGCGCGCCCATCGTACGTACGATTTTTATTTCGCCGTAGCGAGTGCGCTTGTGAATAGCGAAGGTAGAGCTCAAGGTAAGGTAATTAGAATAGGTGATTTTTTTAATGCTGCCAAGTACTCTCGTTTGGGTATCGTTGCTAGCGGATAGTCACTGCGCGAAGTGTATTTTGCGCCATGTGGATTTATACATCTGTGTACGTAAGTATTTGCGCGTATTTGCTGACGCGTGTAATGCGAGACAAACGAGAGAAATGTGTTTTCAAAGTGTTTGGGTCTTTGTGGGTTGCCGAGGAATCTTGTAATTGGGTTATTCAAACCTTTTGCGTATCATCTCCGCGGGGATGGCTTTTGCCGATTGGGTATCGGGTAGAAGGGGACCCGCGAGTCGGAGCGAGCATGACCGAGAGGGGCGGGAAGGGGCTTGAGGAAGAAAAAAGGTCGATTAGAACGAGATTATAAATTCAATGTCACTGATAACCAAATCCCACGTCAAATCCTTTTAGACTGATAAAAAAGATATATACAATACATTCAGCCTTAAGAAAATAGCTGCACTCTTTCACGCTAAACTACAGGGACCTCGTGCCGTGCTTAATGGGTTTTAGGGAATATTGATTTTTATTGATTTTGTTTTTCTTCTTTCGATCGTTCCAACGCAAGGCGGTTGTCGAGTACTTGCGGTAGGCTTCTAGTGCTGATTTCTCGTAGCAGCGTTACGAAGACGATTTTTTTTAAATATTTAGAGGATTTCTGTTATCACCAAATTTACTTCGCGCGACTCTATTTCTCGAGTGATAAGAACCATCGCGGATATCGATACAAGAGCGCTCTTGTTACCTGAACGATTAATTGAATCGCGAATGTGTATCTGTGTTTGTTCAATATGTCAGATACCCCCACCGGAGCGATAAGAGAAATTCAATGTCAAGCAAAGGCCGTGATAAGCATCGACAATATTCGGCTAACGCCCAACGACGATCGGCAAATTTCAATTTTTCACTTGTCCTAGGTCACTTACGTACTCTTTCCTCGTTATCGATTTTTCTTCCCTCAATCATTTATTTCTCTCAGCCAATTCCCCTTATCGATCGTTCGCGTAACCTTTTCCCAGTATAATCGGAGCTTATCGAAATCTTCGTTAACATCGTTTTTTCTCCTCCGCAAGACCTTACGAATTTTCACGTCTCGATCGACGTGCGAACGTAGGTCGTTTATTATCTTTGAGACAGTTTTGCCTCCCCCCCACCCCACCCCACCCCTCGCCATGAGATTTTTACCTGCCGAAAAAGATGCCGCCTAAGAGGTCACGAGAACAATAACAGCGTTCATGAATTTATCGATGTCTGGAAGATACGCTATCAGAATCGAGCCGCTTGCCCTCTAGCCGACCCTGCCCTGTCTCAATATTAAAGCAAATTATCACAGGTGAAAGAATTGACCAATGCACAAGCCGCACAGCGCGAGCGTGATTACGTTATCGCACGTATTTCTTCTGACGAACACGCGAAACGTTTCCAAACATAGTTTCGATTAAATAATTCCTTCCGCTTTCGGTTCTTAAATTTTCATCAATGTCACCGCATAACGTACTGCGTCCCGCATCCACTCATCGTTTAACGACGTAACGTCGGCGCACTCGGCACGGTTATACGCGGAGACAGAAAAGTCTCCTTTCACCCAAAAATTAACGTTAACTTTATTTCGCGAAGCAATGTTTTTTTTTGTTTTTTTTTTTTCCGGCGAAGCCGCGACGAGAGATTCGTTAAATGAAAAAATAACGTGCAACGCCGATTATTCGGTGTGCTCTTTTTTTTTTATCAGTGTTTGTCGCGTTCGATAAGAGACTCGCGATAACTTGCTTGGGCCAGGTCATGGTTTTACATTAGACCAATAATCGTACGTCCTGTCCTCGTGGGAATTAACCGCTGCGTTGGGTTTGATATTTTCGTACGGTTGTTTGTCAATGTAATTCTTAATTCGCAACGAGCGCAAATTCCGTATCGATGCAAAGTATGTATTATGCGGGCTACGTGACTCGGACACGGCATATTTACATATAAACGTTACATTACGCGCATTGCGAGGGAGATTAAGACGTCCACTTGAGACATATCAGAGATAGCGAAATGCGTGCGACCTATGGATTAAATGTATTTTTGTTTTTTCTCCTGCAAGAGAGAACGAAAGAAAAATACATATATATATTTCGACTCTGTTAGATTTATTTAGCGCGTGCATTGGCATTGGGTTATGTTCGCACATGGCGACATTAGGAATTCGGTCGGTCGGTCGACTTCGCGTCTGGTAAACAATCGAGCGGTAATAGTTTGTCGCATAAATATTCGGATACTGTGGTAATTTTTTTTTTTAATCGATTGCTTCGATATCTCGTGCGAGTAATCGTGTCAGGAGGAGACAGTGACAAAACTATTAGGTCACTAGGTATATACGAATAATTGGTATGTAGTTTACGATGATAAATATAAAACGAACGTGTTGGTTGGATAACTCGACAATATGTTACTTAAGGCGATGAAAAAAAAAAAATTATAATTTTCTTATAACTCGTCGCAAGTAATTAAGATATAAGGCTATTAATAGCCGGAGAAATTAAATACGGAGTATAACGTAGGGACCGAATATGCTTATTGTACTTTAATTAACGGGGATAATTAATTGATTGTCGAATCGCGCCTCGGCAGTCGTTCTGGTGATTTCGGTGTAAATTGGAAAATGGCGGGGGGGGGGGGGGGAGCTTCGCGTGAAATCGAGAGAGGTGCCGGGGAATCGCGTGGACGAGTCAATGAGAATTACGCGTTCGCCGAGGTTGCCTTTTGCCAAGAAAGAACAAGGCGTCCCTACTGGTGGCGGAAGACGAAAAAGAAAAAAAAAAAATTTAGTTTCAGAAGTGGCAGAATTCCAAAGACTAGGGTTTACGGACTTGAAGTGCGACCAGGGGGGCCAAGGGTGAAAATTCCATAAAAGACCGCGAATCGTTTTCCCAGAGATACTCGTCGGTAATGTAGGGAGAGAGAAGTTGCTGAAAAAAAAGTGAATGTATGTTGGTCTATTTCTTTTTTTTTTCTTTCCCACAAGGTTTTATTTAGATAAAATTGCAGACGCGCTCCGATCTTCGGACAAACGACTCAGAGAGGATCGAAGAATAAGTCCATTGTATCTATTTCACGTACGACCCGCACTTGAACTTCATAACGATATTCCTCGTGCGATCCGCGACGATATCAGCGTCTGCTCCAGCTTCAAAAATAGTCATGTGGAGTCGCCTTGTGAAAGGATTTTGGGAAAAAAAATAATAGTCTGATGGTTCGATATGTAAATGGGGGGGTAAGTCAGATTTTAATGGTTATACTATATGGGGTCTCTCAGAGGTAGCCCTAGGTAAGGGCCTAGGGCAGCATGAAGTAAGGTCGGCATCGCTATGGATTCCCTAAACAAAGACCGGTTTTCACGTATGAAGGTCACTGGTACAAAAAGCCACTGGATTCTGGCCGGAGTAGCTGGGACGGAGAATGCTCGTGCTTAGACCATTGAGAGTATAATTTTTTTTTTTTTTATCCAGACCGTAAGAATACGCTGGCTCCGCGGAGACTTGAACTTGGTCATCGATGGAAATAAGAAACTCAAACTCGCCTCTAACGATACTTCTGATCTCTATTGAAATGGACCAGATACGAAAGCGAGGGACTTTCGAGCTCGGTGAGCCAAGTGGATCGAATACCGGAGAAATTTACTCTCAATTTCTTCTCGGTGAAAGTCCACAAAGTTAACCCGACGCGGAGGACGTGACTCGCTTACCCTAGATCATTCGTTCATTCTGACTGGTGCTACGTAACTTGAAGAAAAAAAAAAAAAAAAAATGAAAACGTAATTACGGTTCGTTGAGTACGGTCAGTTTATAATATTTTGTCACTATACCGCGTATCTCGATGATCGTTACCTGAGTCAATATATTTTTCTAACGAATCTTCTTTAATCGAGGAAATCTTGAACTACCTGATAAACACTTTCCAGCACGTGCGCGATGAAAGCTGAATCAGTCGAGTCATGAATCTGGAGGAGGTTTCGCTTTCTTTGTGGATTCTTGCGAGACTCGTTCGAGACGGGATTGTGGTTTTCTTACTGAAATTCAAGTGTACGTATTCTACAACGTATGTATGCACGTCCAAGTATCGCACACGCATCCGACATGATGTACATAGGTGTATGAACTTTTGTAAGACTTTCGATCTCGTTTTCAGAGAACTACGTGAATTTATCCCCGGTGCCGGTCCTGACCTTACACGGTACGTTGAACATCGTCGTATCTGGAATTGGGCGAAGGTTGCGGTTTGCCGAAGGTTCCATTGCGGTTGAACGTAATCGCTCATTTTACTCTGTTCTCGATTGGGCGTCCGATACTGACGTCGACGCGTACTGCACTGTACGTATCTGATTGTTGTCGGGTGGATGGAATAAATTGGACCCAAGAGGGAAAGAGAGAGAGAGAGAGAGAGAGAGAGAGAGAGAGAGAGAGAGAGAGAGAGAGAGAGAGCGAGAGCTAATTGTTGAATTTCTATTTCCTTTACCGATTCATATCGTTAGAAAGGATGACCTATTGACCTCACGTTGTTTTCTTATGACCGGATGCTTGTAATTAATAAGGTCAAGTATACGTAAGCTGGGACAATCTGGAGGCACAAGACACACGCATTGTTTGACCAGGCCCAAACGTTATCTTGGTTCTCCGATGACTTCGGCCCGGTTCTTCATGGAATTTTTTGTACGGTTGTTTTTGAACAAAGTGCGTTACTCTCCATCCTGGTGATTATATAGGCCACGCCGGAGTGGAGTTAAGAAGGGGAACTGATAGGCCCACCCTGTATATCGGGGAGAGCCTATCGCACTAAAGGAATGTTAATAACATCTGCTTAAAGTGTTCAGTGTCGAGGAGTCTTTATTCGTGACTGTAGAATTTAAAAAAAAAAAGTGATTTTACAAAATTTCTATCTGGATCAAATTCATAGCTGAAAAGTCATTCCGCGCTCTGGAAATTTCTCGTTGATTTTTTCAACGTTGGAAAGTGACCATTTCCGGTTAATCAGCCATTCCTAGCGGAACGGACTGGGGTAAGTCCTTCGGAGGGACAAAGTGGAGACGTCCTGACCCACTAAAATACGTGCGTGTCGTATCTCGGGGGTCTTTCGAGTCTGTATATACAAGCACGAGAGCATGAATAAGGAAGGCTTTCTCGTGGCAGCCTCGAGTTCAGCCCTGCAGCAACGTGAACTTGAACCAGTCCGCGCGCGGTCGATCTGCATCCGATTCAAAGGATCGTCAATGCACATCTTATTTTTTATTTTTATTTATATTTCGTTATTCTTACAAGGATATAACGACAGTGGCGCCGTGAGGTATTATTTTCGAGCTGATGGGTGTGAAAATTTGAAATCCTTTTTTGTTTTTGGCCTATCGAGATCATCGATCATTCCGGCTCGAAATTAGTGAAGAGACGATGGAGCGCGGCTGGTTTGTTCTAAACTAACAAGCACGCCTGTGGCGTATTCTGTAAATAGACCGAGCACGTGAGGAGGACCTCCTTCGAGTGTAAACCGACCTTCCCTTTCTCTTTTTTTTTGTTGGTCTCTTCCAATGCTTACCTCCTCGTTATACTCTTTCACTCTCTCTCTCTCTCTCTCTCTCTTCTGACTCCCACCAATCCCGACAATTCAGCTGGTTATCTTTCTCTCTTCTGTATCTATACACTCTCTCCGGCACACAACATACTTCATACCAGTCTATTCTCTAGCTCATGTGGAGTTATAATGCGTCTCCCGTCCCTAACCTAATACAACTGGAGTCGCTCGGAGCTCTATACTGTACACACTAGATTGTAAGCAGCCACGCCAGCGAGGCGGGACCGGTTCTGAATAGTTCAAGTTCATCCAGATCTAGACGCAGCGTGGCATAATGCCTGCGAGATGCCTTCAAGTATGGGGAACCCTTGCGATCTTGAATCATCTGGTGAATTTTTTAAAAATAATTCTACTTGCGCTTTGGTACTGCTGAAGGATATTATATTTAAAAAAAAAAAGTATATGTATATTCCACTGCGGTTAGATATCCTTTACTCTTTTACGAGTCAACCACTAGAAACCTTAAGTGTGGCTCTGCGACGTTTACGAACCATCGAAAGGAAGGGGTCCCTTCGGTCAGGAAAGACCTTGACCTCGGCTCTACGACCTAGAGGCTGTTCCTTCTCTCTCTCTCTCTCTCTCTCTCTCTCTCTCTCTCTCTCTCTCTCTCTCTCTCTCTCTCTCTCTCTCTCTCTCTCTCGCGCGCACGCGCGCGCTCGTGTACGTATAGATTTAGAAGGGCCCGATGTCTTGAAAACTGAAAGGGTCTGATGCGTTTTATTGTTCTGTTTTTACGGCTTCTATATACCTATCTGTCCCTGGAGTGTTCGTTATGTTAAAGAAACTAGGACGAGTCGATGCTGCGGTTCCATACAGATGAGATCAACGTGTATCTCGGGTCAAAAGGAAACTCAACAGTCGGATACGGAAGTGGATAGGTTAGGCTGGTTTCCTCTTAGTCAGCCCTATGATGCCCCCCGGGGGGGGGGGGGGGTCGTCGTATTTTCGACGCATGAAAAATGGGCCTGGGCTCTTCTATACTCTATTTTCATCTACGCTTACCGCACGCGTCGACGCATCAGGCACGCACGCATCCACGCACTCTTTCTGGTGCATTGCAATAGACGGGCCGCGGCGGCAGTGGCGGCGGAGAGGTGCGTGGCGCACGGGACGAAAGGGAGCTGATCGATAAAAGCGGCCACTCGGGTTCACGAGCCTCGTTCAAGGACAAGGCCATGTGATAGCAGGCGCGCACCCGAAGCCGCGCACTCAACTACCCCTGCCCGTCTTTCCTGGCTTAGCAGGGACGTCGCGAGGGGTGTTAGGGCCCTTCCTTACCCACCGGGATGTATATGGTCCTATTGATCGCTTCAAAAAAGAAATGCATTTTCAGTGGGGGGCGGGGGGGGGGGGATCGAACAAATATCTAAAACGTCTCAACAACCGCTTTCCAAGACTTTCACCCGCATCGCCCTGTCGTCAGCGTACGTTTCCAATGGACTAATCTCCGCAGGTGTCTATATTATACTCGTAACTTTGTCCTAGGTCAATCACTGATCTCATAGTCGACCTTCGACAATGCATCTCATTACCATACTGCCAACGATACCCATTTAATCCTAATTGCATCCATTTGCTCTATCCAGACGCCGAGAGGGGAGGGAGCCGCGCCAAGTCCAGCGACAACTTAGCCTCGCCACCAAAGGGAATACGAGTGTCTCGCATCTTCCGCTTCTGGCTGCAGCATCCAAAGAGCGCTGGCCAGTCCGCCGCGAGAAGGGCGCACGCGTCAGGAGTTTTCGCTTTCGCGCGTCGCCCTAGTACGTGTATACTCGCATTCTGCATAGAGCGTTAGGTGCCCGCGATTGGGCACGCACCTATGTACATACTAGGTACGTCGTGTAGTTAGGGGTTGGTCAAGGTAGACGAGGAGGAGGAAGAGGATGCGCGGCAAGGGTGCCCACCAGCCTCGACGGCGCGCCGGTTGATATAAGAGAGTAAGAATAAAGCTGCGAGCGAGATAACCAGACGGCTACCGCAATGCTTTGGAGCGAGTAGCGTGTATGCGTGTATATTGTGTGAATGAGAGAGAGAGAGAGAGAGAGAGAGAGAGAGAGGGAGGGAGAGAGAGAGAGAGAGAGAGAGAGGGAGCAGCGATGTAGAGAGGAAGAGAAAGGAAAAGGACACGGAGGATACGGCGTGTTCCGTGTGGCGCACGACCGGCGTGGGCACGGAGTGTGGGGTCCGTATCGTCGGCTCTTCTGTTATATACGGTTCTGCTGGCAAGCGGCGCGCATGGATAGCGTCGAGAATCGCGCTGAACGGCTATAGGCCCGTCCTGAGACTCTCCGATGTGTGTATACCTATATCTGTATATAGAGCGTCGGTATAGCTATAGCGCAACGACGTCGTGGAACGACGAACCGGCCGCTTATGCACCGCTGAACCACGGGGACGGCCACACTCTCACTTTCGCCGGCACCGACGACGGTCGTCGGGTCGACCGACTCACCAGTGTGTCACACAGTGCGAGACGTCGCGACTAGAGGGACATTCGGATTACTCGAGTTTATCGCAATATACATCATTCGCGTCTCGCGTTCCCAAGAGGGGAAACGTCATTCAGGGAAATAACGTTGTGAACTCTTGTGTCGTATCGACGGAAGGATTTTTAATAGCGAGTTTCTCGTCTATTTTGACTCTTTATTATTATTATTATTACCAACGAGCGGTACTGTTGAGATACTGTTTTTTTTTTGCTTTTGTTTTTTGGAAGGTTGCGGAGCATGATTGACGGACTGTTTGGCCAGTGGATCGCGTTTGGATGTGCAGGATATGGTTTGCAGGAGTCATTCGAGAAGAGTGTGATATCGTTTGGCCTTAGTGGGAAAGATACGCTCGAACGATTGTGCTTTATCAGATTGTACTGTTGTTATTGTGCTTGTTCGAAGATTTTGACTTTTGTCAGTGACTCGAATTTTTTTATTTCCATCTATCTGTCCGTTTATGCGTGATTGCATCGTCTCGATATTCTCGATCGGGGATTTTTAATAAAGACACTGATTACCTGCCGTTACCTTCGGACGCGTTTTCCCTTTGACGGGACTTTGAGGTGTAGCGACTGCTATTCGAATCGCTCGGATTCAAGTGGGATTTTTGTTTTGTTGTTCTCAAGTGCGTTTAACGCGACTTTCGAGTTAATGCAATAAAGCCGCTGTCATACCGCGTGTGATTCTACAGTGAATTTGAGTAAAGTACTCCGCGTGTTGTTGTGTGCCTTCGGAGTAACAGTGCTTTTGCTATACGCATATCGCATCTTGTGTATCGATAATCGTGTATACGAGAGTGATTGGTTTTCCAATTTTCTAGAGGATTATTTAAGACGTAAGTCTGTTACCCACGTGTCTTACAACATTGACCTTATCAAGTGAGAGAGAGAGAGAGAGAGAGAGAGTCTATCGCGAGTACTAAAAGTTTGTAAACGTCGCAGGTGGATTGATCCATGTGCAAGGATAGCAAGTCTTCGTAAGTAAGTGGAGGTTGTGGCCAGGAGTGCCACCCCCCACGGGAACAATTTCGAAAATTATCGGAAAAGTGACCCGCGCGCGGGTTAATCGTACAAAAGTGGCTCATACGGCTAGAGACAGGGCTGCGGAATTGCAGGCCGAGGTGAGGAGCGCCATAAGGGTTCTTCACGGATGGTGCCCAAGACCGCCGCAAGCCCCGGGTCACGGACGCGGTGACACGGTCCTGATGGCACCGCAGACGCAAATGCGCGGGGCACACGCGCACAGGGGTGGCCCACCTACGGCACCGCCATCGGTAGTGGTTAGCTCGACTTCCAGCATGAGACCACCCCCGCCGCCGCCCCCACCCAGGGCAAGGGCCTCGGCCGAAGGCAAAGGTCACCACGAGGAACCAACCAGCTCCATACCTGATCTCGGTGAGATATTTGCAATATTTCTTTTTCTTTTTTTTTCACATAATAAATCTTCGTTATACTCATTACCAAAGGAAGTGCCCATGGATACTCCAGGTCTCTCGTATCCTCAGCTCCTCGCTGATCGGACACACAACTTGCTCCGATCTCTGGAATAGGTCTTAAGATAATAGCGCAAGGATTACTCGAGATCTGGCGACGACGATTCGCAGAACTATTTTACATTCCGAGGGTTCTACTCTGTTTGCTGTTTACGTCTGTACACCTCGGTAACGATAAGTCGCGTCTCTTAACCCGATCGTCCCCACTTCGCTCGATACGTATCGGGAGATCGGAAACGCGCAGGGACTTTGGAGATTTTTATGTATCTCGTGTTTGGCGCTTATCGATCTTTAGAGTCCGACTGAACTCTGGTAAACTATGAAATTTTCGTTAGTCAGACTTGCGGTCACTGGGTCTGGGTTAAGTAAATATTTAGACGATACATTTTTCACTTTTCACGCGATCTCAGTGTTATTCGGGCCCGTTAAACGGTAGATCACGGGGAGTGCCAATAAATTTCGGTGATTTTTACGTTCTCTCGACTGGTCTTGCTTCCGATCGGATACTCTTTTTTTCTTTACCGCAGACTTATTTCCGGTGTCGTCGATCGACGTGGGATCGACAAATCTAAGTAGATCGGATCAACCGGGGACGCCTTTGAACGCTGGCGCCAAATCTCCAGTTCATATCGCACCGGTCGACTGTGGCCTCGAGCCGCGTTAAATAACCAGCGCGAGCTTATAGGTGAGCGTAATGTCAGGGTCGTCACGGGTTCTATTGGTCGAGTAACGGATCGAGAATTCCCATACAGGAACATCTTCACCTGTCACGTATCCATTACTTCCAAGTATTACTTAATAATTTGACTTTGCGATCACGAACCATCGGGCCCTATGATAATTTCTAAGGAATTCAAGTTCAAGGACGCCCGAAATCCAATCTCTGAAGGCTCACGATAATTTAACACATCGTATTTCGAACAGTCCTCACATTATCACCAAATGACAATTAATCTCTAGCATCGCGACTCGATGAAAAAAAAAGTGCATTGCCCTCAAGAGCATCTTAAGATTCTTCAAAAAGCTTCTCAAGCTCCTCTTCTCCTCTTCTCCGATCTGTTCGCGTAGCCACGAGTCTCGGGGCTGTCGGAGCTGAAATTTATAATTCGTCTGGTTCCACGGCTTGGAATTCTATTTGGCCTGTTAGCGCTCGTTACACGTTGTGGGCACGTCGGGAGAATGTACAGGTGACCTTAACGGGAACTGACCTTGTTACTTCTCCTAGGGATTATGTGTCGATACGCTTTTAAGAGTGTTTTCGGAATCGTTCATGGTCACGGTCTCGGTATGCCGTCATCAGCACTTTTATATTTAGCCTCAACGTCGATCCACGCCTCAACGTTTGCTCCTTGGTACATATTTATAAGTTTATATATATGTATTTTTTTTTTGGTACTAACAATCAAACGTAGATCGTACGTTACTTCTAATGACTTATTTACACGTACAATATATCCCGGCAAGGTTCTCACGATTGGGATATCAATATTGTTTATTGAATTTATACGCGTTGCGCAACGTCTCGTTATATCTCTATATCCATTACCTTGTATTTTATATTAACACGTAATAATAGCATCGTCATTATTTTTTATATCCGTTATCGCTCGACCCTCCCCCGGAATAATAATTTTGCTCGGACGACGCAAAGAATCCTGGTCAATCCGCGTGTGTTGTCGCTCGAGCGCATTGCCGTAACACGTCATCAGACCTTGGCCTCCAGGCAAGTGCGATAAGTCTCGCGAACCGATAATACGTGCTTCGTAATATTTTACAAATTTACGAACGCATACGAACCTTCTCTCCTACGTCAAATTAATTATAAATAAATGCGTACGCGCGAAGACATCTTTTTTTTTTTAATTCAACGCTTTCAGGATTACTTGTAATTTATGTCTATCGAGCTCGCTGTCTTTCCTTAACGATTGTTTAGAAATCGTTCTCCTTTACCGATACGCTTATCTAGCCTGCATTGAGGCGCTCGGGATGTTGTGTCTGGGATTTCTGTAGGGCGACGTGGACGTATCCTCGCAACGTGTGACATGGATCCAGACACCCTTCAGCCCCACCGCCGGCAGACACGCGCTTCTCTCTGCTCTGCATGGGCTCTTTCGTGTAGCGACAGCGTGTGCATTTCTCTCTCTCAGGCACGAACCGACGCGCTGCGTCAAGTGCGTGTCTCGTTATCGCGGTGCAGGGAACGATAACACATTTTTTTATATACTTATATATTTTTTTAGTTTACTATCGTGTATTAGTTTATCGTTGATGATCGTACGAATTTCCGAAACTGCTTGTGGTTCTGTGAATTGGGTTGACAAAGATGAGATTTTTAAAAAGTAGTTTTTGGGTGGGGGTCAAGAGAGTTTGGGATATTTAGTGGGATGAAATTTATCGATTGGTCGGATAGATCGATAGATTTAGATAGATCGCTAGATCGTACCACGTTACAATGACGCGTCCATTGATCGGTACTGTGTCTGTGTAATGACGTAGCGTCGTGGTTGCTAATTAATACATCTTGTAACGTGGGTCGCGTTAGCCGTAGAGTCTGGGGCTGCAGCCAGACACTCCCCCCCCCCCCCCCCTGCACGCTCCTTCTCCCCTCCAAATGGCTGAGTCACACAATCACGCATGCCACGACTTCACGTATGAGCATTTTGCCGCCCCTCCCCCGTTATCCCCCTCTTTTATCTTTCTGGGCTCATTGTCTCGGACGGCTTCCCCTCTGTCCTCTTCTCGCTCTGTCTTAGCTTGGCACCCTCGAGAGGCGCAACCCTCGTGAGTCCACGTTGCGCCACACTTATTTTTTTTATTTATTTTCTTTTTAATACACAGTAACACGTAGCCACGGAAAATGGAGACTGTAAACATTTTTTTTTTTGTAAGTTTTTGCCATTCCAAAATTAGGAATCACTGTGGGACAACGAAACGAAGTTATTACCTGTGTCACTTTGAAGGCTGTGTAATTTGGTTATGTAACTTTTGGGAAAAAAAAAAAAAAAAAAATTTGTCGAAGTTACGTGATTATCTTATGGCTTTGTTTTTGATGAAGTTATGGTAATGGGTATTTTTATTAAGCGTACGTTGGCCCCCTCTGGGTTATCGACGGTCGTTTAGGGCGGCTGCAAAGGTTTTATGCAAATCGCATGTTTTAGTTAGTATAATTGTGCACGGTTGAAATGCACAAATCGAACCAGCAGGCTATTCGGACACGTCAATCGACTTGCAGCCATTGTTCTGCTCAGTCAAAGAGACACATAATGGTCGCTGTGACCGAGAGCAACGGCACTGCGGTGCGTTACCGCATTGTGCACCCATGACCCTGTTCGTCGCTGGCCGAAGGCACGTGTGCACACCTTTGCGATCTCTCGAAAAATAAATTAAAATAGTCGAGACGAAGAAAATACTGTTGGCCATTTTGTCCTTGCGTCTATGAGCTTGTACCTGGTCCACAGGCTCACCACTGTGGTAGAGTTCAAAGGACTTTTTGCATTTTGATCTCTTCTTCTCGCGAAGCGTTATATTAGGCATTTCTTCGTTGGCCGATGAATTTTTGAATCTGCTCCAAGAAAGTCAGCCCCCTCCCTCCCCCCCCTTACTTCACCATTTCAAAGAAACAAAGGTCCAAAAAAATTTCCTAATACCTCCGTTAATTTTTTTCGTTCCTGTTTAAACGCACGATAATTATCCATTTGAATTTTGTGCAAACTTACAAGACATGGATTATTGACTTTATGCTGGTTTTACATGTGCAGAATTTTTTTAAATTTTTCTCTCGGCTTCCATTTCCCCGAGTGTTTAGATTGCCCGAGTATCGATATGAGCGTAAACGAAGGGAAGGGGGAGTGAGTGATGGAAGGGTTCGCTACGGAGAAAGACGGGGGGGGGGGGGTTGTGAGTGAGAATATATACAAATAAAATGGCGGATCTGTGTAGCGCGATTCCGCTACCACCGTAGAACACCGTAGAAGAGGAGCGGTCGGTTCTGGGACGGAGAGGGGGGGAGGGGCTCAGACCAGGCTGATGGGAAGGTGGCGTAGGGTGGCCATTCGAAGGGTTCACTGTCTCGCAATGACCCCTGCGCGCACTCGACACTACAAGGCAAGGGGGAATGACCTAGTCCCCCTCTGCACCACTGCACCCCCTGGCGCAGTGCAACCCAGTGCACACGATCGTCGATTGCAGCTCGGGCGCCGACGTTACACGATGTGGAATATGGCGCCACAGGAAATTGAAGTCTTTCCCGGATGGAAGAAAGACGCAAAATATCCGATCATCCACCGAGTCCAGTTCAGCCTTCGTGTTAGTTCGGCGATGAACCTTTTTATCAGCCAGAGGACAGGTCAAGTAGCAGACGGATTATTAACCCTTGATATGTGTATACCTGCAACCCCTCCGCTTCAGGAAGTCCAGTGTCGTTCACCCTTGAGGCGTGCAGTTAAAAATAATCCGAAGGTTCCGCGTCTCAACCTCCTCTGGATCATCGATCTCAGGGGTAAGGTCGAAGGTCCCCGGGCGAGAGTTCATCCCCGTCGTAGTGCATATACCGCCTACGCCTTGTGCAGCTTACAGGGTGGTGGGGATGAAGACCCTCGTCAGTGGGGGGTGGTGGTCGAGGTCGTGAAAGCCGGGTGGGTGGCCAGGAGGGTCCTCAGGTATAACCCCCCCCCCCCCGCCCCGTGATACCGCCCTGTAATGCTAGAACAAGTAGGAGGGTGACTTTAACCAAGGGATGCATGTCTCGTTCTCTCTCTCTCTCTCTGTATAGGTATACGTACCGTAGGGGTTGGATGAGTGCCGATGCCATTGCACTGCACTGGGTGAGGGTCATTACTCCGAGCAAGGCGAGCCGGTGACCTCGGCGCCAACGCCCGGAATCGATCCACAACCCCCTCAGACAGAGGGGTGCAATGCACCCTGCAATCTCCTTTTATTACCATTAAGCCAATGCGGCGTCCCGGCGTGCACGTGATGACGGTGCAAGGGCTGCTGCTGGTCGCAGTGTGCGTGCGCGCGTCAGACGAGAATTCGCAAATGGCGAATTTAACGATTATCGAAGGAATTCTATAGAATCATTGCAAACTTATTGTCTCGCGCTTAATGGACTCTGCAAATTTTATTTCACATCGGAATCCTTCCGAGCATTGTCTCTCGCGAGCTGTGTTATTGCACTCTCGGTTATGCCATTGGCTAGGGAAGTCGCAGCTAAACGATGTTTCCCATTTGTGCCGATGCCTGTTGACGATTATTGTTTCAATAACAAGGTGCTGCTTCGATTCAACTGGTATCCGTTTATCAAACGTCGCTATTGTACGTTCGACACGGGGTGCCTGTTTGAATGCTATTCGGTGTAAACGGATTTGCGATTAATTCCTATGCGGTTTTTATGGCCGTAAGGCAGTTTCGAAATTGTGGCAAAAAATAATTTTTTTTCAAGCGTCGGTAAGGTCATTTTCTATTTTTTTTTTACGATTTACCGTGTACGTACACCATCAAAGTAGCTCTTACGGTCTGGGGTAAACATCCAATTTTGGGTTTCGGTTTACTGACACTGTCGTGAAACTGTTACCGATCGTCCCTCTATGGGTATAGCCCGGGCAGCTCGTTACAGGCTGAATCTACCCTTCTGAAGTTTGAAAATCGGTCCGCCAGATGTCCCCTGCGGCTACCATCTCAAATCCACCAACAATTCTCACCGTCCAGTAGATGTCGACACGAAGTATCTCGGTTTTGAGAAATATTCATAAATTCGTCGCCGAGCTATTTTTGTCTGGTAATAATAACGTCTCTCTCGTACGTCAAATCCAGCAATATGTGTATCTTTCCGACAGACGGTAGACATCGACACGAAATTTCGCCTTGACAAAGAACCTTATCGTGTCGCGCGACACGGAACGAGGTAGTAACAGTGGGTGGGAGCGGCGACAAAGATGCGTATGCGACAAGACGATAAGCTTCGTCAGTAAGCAGATTCGTTTAACCGATTTACCCGAAGGTCATTTCGGCGGGAATTACGTAAATTTCAAATAATATGTTTAAGTACAGGTGTTATCAGACAGTGGACTTTTTCACTTATCGTATCTATTGACGTCAAACAACATTTTTTTTGGCACAACTTTTTCTTCGTTTCCGCGAATTTCGCATGACTTTACTTTTCTTATCACTAAAATGATTATACCCATCCTCGTAATGGGACTTGCCCCCTAATCGATCGCTTTGTCATATCGGATAGCGGGGAAAATCTCCTGAGGATCTTTTGGATTTTTTCAACCTACTTCCGGTCTGTATAGAGAGGGGCGCGTGTCGCGTCACATCCGTTACGTAAAGCGTTCTTTCTTTTTTTCTTTTTTCTTCTTCCCAATAAAAAGGGTTCGTATTACAGGGCGCGTGTCTGCCGCACGTCCGTCTTCTTCGCGTTACGATCCTGGCAGATGTTTCCCTTTGTCTAAATACTGTCCTGTCCCATGTACGAGAACATACGTGGCGTTTCTATGCACTGGGATATATATTGTTCCTATGGGATCGGAGATCGAGGGCCTGCATATGGACACTGGTGCAACCAATGCAACGGACCTTGCACCTTGTGTATGAATTGCATAAATACTGCAGTTTCTCTCGAGTCCCAAGAATGGGTGGTGGTTGTGGTCGGGTCAAGCGATTCAGGGTCGAAGTAGGGGCGGCGGGGCCGGAGGTATGGAAAAGGGTTTTTCTGAGTATATTGACAGATTTGAAATTCAAATGAAAGTATTTGGCAGGGACTGGGGTCGCGTTTGAAGAATGCATATACATGTGCACGTGGTTACCTGACGATTGAAAATCCTTTGTCCGGTGGGGGATTTTACCTGAATTGGGAAAATTACGTTCGCAGAATCTCAAACCCCTTTTTTTTCGTATTACAGTACCCTTTCCGAAATTTTGTTTAGAATTCTTTTTTGGGTTGGCACCAGGTCTGTTTTATTCGTGTATTTTCACACATACGACCTGGGATATTGGGATCTTCGCCTCTGCCCAATGACGGAAAATTCGGAAAGTTATTTTCCAAAAACTGACTCTTCGTGACAAGGGTTGCAGATGGGTATTTCACATACGCCACGTGCAGTATCTATGTCTTCGAATTCCTTAGTATTTCGTCCGAAAATTTATCTGGGTTCGATCCCTTTATCAGGATACTTTCTTATCATGTGAAACCGTTTTTTGCGTCGGATTGAAAATTATTTTTTGTAACATCCTCGAGTGTCGCGACAATTATAAAAATTTTCATCGATATCGCCGTTATGCAAGAATCTCAAAGATTTCGAGAGATTTTCGAAATAGCGATTTCCTGGTTTTTAAAGACCTCCCCACCCCTCATTCTCCCACTCCATCCCGGAAGAGAACTATATCGTAATAGGATATTGATCGATCTCTTCTACCTTGTATAGGAACGTCAATCATGTCTCATATTGCTACTCCTGTCTGTGTGGGGGAACCTTATGTCACGTAATAAGCGGTTTTTCGGTATTACATAATAACGGGTACTTTTGAAGAGGCCACGCGTCTCGTAAATGTATCGCAGCTGCCCTGCCCGTACAAACATTGCGCCACGAGTCCTCGAACGATTAAAGGAAGCGCCTGTGGGCTTTGCTGCGGTACAACAGAAAGACATTCGGGAGTGTCGAAAGACCAGGAGAGAAAATTAGCCACCCGGTACGTTGTACGCGGACTTTTGCGACGTGATTATTTAGGTCGCCAAGGAGCAAGATCAAAAATTGCGATTGTTGCTCGTTGCTGAATTTTTCACCTGCTGCCCCCCCCCCCCCTCCTCACCCTATTTAACCCAGAATTGCACGCGTGTCCGACGTATCTGATACTTATTTAAACGTTTTTTTTTTGTTTGGTTTCAGGTGAGTTACGAATTACCATATACACTCTGCGGACTCTGATTAACTTCGTTAGAGTAAGTACGCTTGATGGATTTCCTGTGAAAAATGATAATTCTTTTGTAATTTAGTTTTTCGAGCTTTTGGTAAATATACTATATACTGTGACTGCATGCTGAACCCTTTGATATGCATATGTATATGTATATGTCTAGTATTGAAAATTCGCATCTGTCGGGATCCTTTTACGTAAGCTGGTATTTAACATCCTTTCGGAGTTAGCAGCACCTATGGGTCTCTCCCTGCGTGTCATAGCCGCGTGTCTTCCTTTGGTCATGTCCTATAGGTCCTCGTCCATTGAACGATTACACATCTGCTGGGAGTCTCGGGTTTTACGCAAATTATACGAAAAACCCTTTTCGCGATTCACGTGGCGGGTGTGCCAATAGTGTCCTGGCAGGACGTAACAGTGTGGAGATCTCGGGGAAAGTGGTGGGAGAGAGGAGAAATTATGGCAGCTGCGACGATCAAAGGACCCAACAGGTGCTCGGGGAACCGCGTGGACGTTACTCTGGAGTTTCGAGGGACTCTGCTAATATTTGTGAAATTTTTATGGCAAAGATTTTTGGGGGGGGGGATTCGGGCGATTCTTTTTAGTGGGTCAGAGTAAATATGACGTTAGTAGCTCTGGGGAAATTGTATTATTGATATCGTTATGTTTGCAGATGAATAAAAGAAGTACGATTCGAAGGATTTTGTAACTATGGAGACGCGAGGTGAAATTTTGGAGTATTTCGTATTGGTTTGGTTTTGATTAAATTTTTTTTTTTTTTTTTTTTTTTTTACATTGTATCACGATATTTATGTTTCAATTGAAATATATCTTTAGGCTTGCTTTGCGATCTAATTAATTTCTTTTTGTTTCTCCCTCAAGTCGGGAAGGTCAATTCGCTAGTGTTAATCAAGGCTCCATTTAATTATATTGAGTTAAAAAATTCTCTCTGTATTTAGCCCGACGCTAATGTCGATCGACTTAATTAACTCTAATCGGTATATACAAGGTTGGTTTATCTTACGCCTGATAGATTATTTAATATGTGTATACAACACGGGCAATTAAATTCATTTGCAGTCCCGATAATCGCACGGGAGAAAAAACCGATGCTCCTTACTTTCGCTGGGATAATTATACGGATGAGAGTCGCAAGCTTCGTTCAAGCTTTTGCGAATGGCGTGTACCCGCCGACGTCACTGGGTACCCGCGAAAATTCAAATACCGAAGGTAATCGAAAATATTTTTGAAACAAAATTTTTTTTCTCTATTATCAATGGCGGATGGACGATACGTCCCTGAGGGTGGTTCTCAAGGGATATTACTTATGGACCCGGGACTTTTACGTGTACTGGACAATACTTGAAGGACTCGTCGTCGATATCGCTCGAAAGGGATTCGGAATTTTCGTGCGCGAGATCCGGGGGGAAGGGGGGGGGGGGTTCACTGGTGTAAAAATTCTGAAAGGGGATGAAAAAGGGGGGACGGAGTTTATTAAAGCACGTGGAAAAGAGGATCCCTTTCGTATCCCGACTTAAGGACGTTAGGCAGGTAAAATTATTCTTTGGGTTCCTTTTGAAAATCCTACGAGTCCTTTACGCGTCGCGCGTAGGTGTCTGTGTGTCTAAGGGTAGGTTATCGGGCAGATGGAGAAATTTACGCAAATACGTAAAGCAGTAGGCTTTAACTCGAAAATTTGAAAATCGTAACATCTGTCGAATTCTCGTTGGTACGTGATGTCGGTTCGGTCATCCTTAGCGAAAAGGGTTTTACGTAAACAGCAGCTGTCGGGGCCTTTGGCGTCCCGTCCTCGCGTTGTCGTCGGCTGTGTCGACCTGTTGCAAATGCAGCTGCAGTGATGCAACGCCCGCATCTCGTGCCTATGACGTTTATTAACCACGTGGAGGCGTCGGAGGAAAATTATTTGACGATCTGGGATAAAATGGTGACTCGCCGATCGCACTTGTATAATTTACTCATTTTTTATCTACGATGTGTTCTACGTATTTGTGGGTTGAACAAAAATCAGGAAAACGGTAGGAAACTACTGCGCGAGGTTAAAGGTCAATGAGATTAACGGAGGAAGGGTTGTAAGATTACGGTTAACGGAAGTGGACCAGAACACGGTCGCGTCGTTAATCTCGCTGCTGACTTCCGTGCGTAGAATCTCGAAGAGATTCCGAAAGTAGTAGCAGTAGCGGTGGTAGTAGTGTCGGTACTGGTAGTAGTAATACTAGCAGCAGCAGTAGTAGTAGTACTAAATGGAGATGAAACGGAAGAACAAGACAACGAAGAGGCTGTGTTGGATCCTTAGGGAGCAGAAATAAACTCAGCAGTCGGCCAAGTCCCAAAACAAGATCACGGAAATACACAGTGTGGGTCAGAAGTCTGGAGGATAGAACATTTTTAAGGGCAAAAATCAAGGTCTGTCGTTATATATTCTCGAGGAGGAAGACGATAGAAAGGAAACGTTACGAGAACGTATCGAGATACTGTAGGAACGAGGGTTGATGAATTTTTTTTTTTTCGTTTCCTGTCTCTTATTTCTCCTGGTAAATTCTGCGGTCCTCAAGTTCAGGCAGAGCCCTCATCCTTGGCGGAGAGAGAGAGAGGGGGAGAGAGAGAGAGAGAGAGAGAGAGAGAGAGAGAGAGAGAGAGAGAGAGAGAGAGAGAGAG